>JAJPUD010016793.1:9479-31736 GCA_023553655.1 Myrmecobius fasciatus
AGAGAGAGAGAGAGAGAGAGAGAGAGAGAGAGAGAGAGAGAGAGAGAAAGAGAAAGAGAGAGAGAGAAAGAGAGGGAGAGACTCACATGTTTATCTTCTATATTCACTGTCCTCTCTTTCTTTTCTTAATTTCTTGATGCTGGAGACTAATAAAATGCATGTTATTCTAAGTCATGCACTTGGAAAAATGATGCAAAAGATTTTCAACTGAGAAATTGAGAAAAATGTTGTAGAAATACAATTAAATTCTTAAATTTTTAAATTTAGATTTTTCTTTTGGAATTAATTTATTGGTACAATAAAATTAATTTTTTATTAATTTCTTTGATTCTGATATATTAGCATATTTAGAAATAAATGGACTGGGATCTACATGTAGGGAAATCTACTTTATAAAAATAAGGAAGTAAGGGTTCCACAGAGGAATCTTGAAGTGGAGGAAGAGGGCTCAGTAAGACCATTGGACCAACCTTGGCTGAGATCACCTGGTGAGCAAATTCCACTTGATTCCACTTGAATTCCACTTGATACTCAAGTTCAGGGAGCACCAGAGCTCTGACCCAGTCACAACACCCTACCCAGCTGTGCAAAGGGAAAAACTTCTCTGGCCAATGACCATTAGATGCAGGTTAACTTAGTGCTTTGCAAACTGCAAGTTTCTTAGTCAATGGGCAGCATTAGAAAGTAGCCTTCTGAGGGAAAGGGACCCACATGTGCAAGAATGTTTGTGGCAGCCCTTTTTGTAGTGGCTAGAAACTGGAAACTGAATGGATGCCCATCAGTTGGAGAGTGGCTGAATAAATTAGGGATATGAATGTTATGGAATATTGTTGTTCTGTAGGAAACGACCAGCAGGACGATTTCAGAGAGGCCTGGAGAGACTTGCATGAACTGATGCTGAATGAAATGAGCAGAACCAGGATTTCATTGTACTCAGCAACAGAAAGATTATATGATGATCAATTTTGACCGATTTGGCTCTTCTCAACAATGAGACAATTCAGGCCAGTTCCAATGATCTTGTGATGATGAGAACCATCTATATCCTGAGAGAGGACTGTGGGAACTGAGGGTGGATCACAACATAGCATTTCCACTTCTTTTGTTGTTGTATGTTTGAATTTTATTTTCTAAATGAGAAAGAAACATTAAAAATTTTTTTTGATCTGAAAAAAAATAAAAAATAATAAAAAATAAAAAAATAATAAAAATAAGGAAGTGGGCATGCAGATAATTATAGTTCTCAAAGCCCAGCTCTATCACAAAACTATATATCTGTTACTACTTGAAGTTTCCCTATTCCCTTCCCTATTTGGATGGAATCTGAATTTTTCCCAAATGTCAGATCATGAAATTTAATCCAGGAGTGCCAACCATAAGTAAGAGAGAGCAGAATTCAGTCATTGACAATCCATCTAGAATCACATTTTTTATATTATGCCAAAGGAAACATGATTTGCTGTCTGTTAACATATTTCTAAAACTTCTATAATTATTTTTTTTGTCATACAACTACAATGAGTTGATATTATATTCTACTTAAAAAGAAGTACTTATCAGGAAAGGATAACATTGTTTTGGGAGTGCAGTACTGAAGATGATTTTACAAAGTCATTGGCTTCTTAACCTGTACTTCAGATGTTCAACTTAAGATTAGTTGGGTGATCTTGGTCAAATTCTGCATTTTAGGTTCACAATATAATAAGCTCTAAAAGAATGAGTTAAAGCTATTGTCATTATTGAATTCCAAGGGAATCATAAAAAAGACCTGTTATTCCTATGAAATAATACTTTTATACATATATGCTTAATTTATTGACTTATTCATTAAAAAATTAAGTACCTATTACGTTTCAGGCATTATTCTAAGTACTGGATATAACTTGTTGTATTGTTTATGCTGCTATGCTTTGTTTGAAGAAATGAGTTGAAATCCTATCTGTCATATTTGTTAGGTGTGTGACCTTCAGTAAATCATTTCATAAGCAACTGTCCTTAGCATTTATCAATTAAAACAGTAGATTAATTATGATCTATTTTGAAAAATGAAGTTTTCCAAGCTTAATGAAATCACTCACCCCCATATACATTTATTAAGTAATGAGGGAATTTGTTTTCATTCAACAAAAAAGAAAACTTTCTAACAAAGAGGTCTATCCAAAAATGAAATGTGCTAAATTGTTAGGTGATTACTTCATCAGTAATGGAAATATTCTAAAGATGTTGGTTAACAATTTCTGGAGTATGTTGTTGAGGGTTACTTAAGGTTAGAATTATACAAGATGACTTTTGAGGTACCCTCAAAACCTAAGATTTAATGAATCATTTTGGAACTAGAATTTAAAATAATGCTAGCAGTTCTGAAGATTAGTTTTAGAAGCACATGAAAATTCAGTTCAACTTGGTTCTATTTCAATCTAAAGTATCTAAATGATACCAGTGGTCATTTTTGACCTGGGTCAAATGAAAACAAGTTCTTGGGTTTAATTTATTATTTTAAAAATATTTTATAACTAAAGTACAATTTATGACTGATGTCAAAAGTTATTCAGGAAAACATTTCTCAACTTCACTTGGCTAATGAAAACTTTGGGTTTGAAATATGTTTAAAGAATCTAAAATGGTCTTGGGAATTTGGGGATAGAATATATTTTGAATTTAAGAGGTGTGGGGCAGTTTACAAAAAAAAATAGAAGCTGAGCTTTCCTACCTGAAAATTGCTACAAATCATTTTTGTTTTTATCTTTCTATAATATCAAAATATTTTAGAAGATAAAATTTATTAACATTTACATATTATAATGGAATTTCTGATTGCATTTTAGTTAACACAAGTTATATACTTATATATATAAAATCTATCTATATGTTTTTATATAAGAAATATTTATCTAATATATAAAATATATACAATTGATAGATAATATATATCTACCTATATATAAAAAATATATATCTATCTATATATAACATCTATCTATTTGGACATAACAAATGACAAATAAACATGTACCAGACATTAGGCTAAATGTTTTACAAATATTACTTCATTTGATTCTCACAACAACCCTGTGGCACAGATATTATTTTTAACCTCATTTTACAAATGAGGAAACAGGGACAGGCAGAGATTAAGTGACTTATCTTGGGTCACCTGACTAGTAAATATTTGAAACCATATATGTATTCAACATTTGAGACTCCAGGCTGGGATTTCTAATCATTGTACTACCTCAGTGCTTCTTAAGTGTATATATTATATTTATGTTCCATGAGTTAGGAAACACTGAATCAGAGAATCATTAGTAGAAAAATGATTGACATTTATATAGTATTTTAAAGTTTGCAAAGGGTTTTTATATGTCATCTCACTGAATCTTCAAAACTGTCAGATAGGTGCTATTATTGTCATCCCCATTTTGAAGATGGGAAACCTCAAATAGAGAGAGGTTAAGAAGCTTTTCCAAGTTTACAGTGTTTCTGCTTCTGGATTTGAAATCCTGATTCTGATAATCTATATGTTGTATCACAAAGCTTCCTAATCATAGAATGTCAGAGCTGTAAGAGAAGTCCTTAGAATTTAATCTGAAAAGATTGCTCCATTTCATAGGTGAAGAAGCAAGGAGGTTGTGATTAAATAGCACATTAATAGCACAACAAAGATTAAAGTCTAGGTCTGCCAGATCTCACCCCTCTGAATATTTATTTTAAGATTTGCTAGAGAGAGCTTGCTATTTTTATAAAAGTTGGCAGAACTCATTTTAAATAATGCTATACATAAGAGGGCAGGTCATTCATGATTAGTATGTATTGTCTTTATTTTGTCAGGTGATATCTCTCATAGCTTATATTTACAGTAAAACCCATTATTTTTTCTAAAATCTAACATTAGCCACACATTTTTATTAATATAAAATGTAAATATAATAATGAAATTAGCAAATTTTTGGACTTAAGCATCTATGGCTACTCTGCCTTCATCTCACTCACAATCCAAGATCTATAGTGGTGAGGTTTTGTTTTGTTTTAGTCTGTGGTAAATTATCTTTCTTCTGTAACAAAACAGAAACTTTTTTACAGGATATGCCATGTGAATTCTTGATGTGATTTCCTTTGATAGAATAGAAAAGGTCAAAAAGTTTAAAAGCTTTTGAACTCTTTGAACTTCCTTCAAAAGCTTATTTGACTTGGGAAAAAATGTAGGACCAAGTTGATTCAACCTATTAGAAAACCAGACTGAGAGCAGCTCTTTCCTTGCCTTATTATATAGTAAGTATCTAGCACAAGAATCTTAAATGCCATGGCATTTTATTCTTTACTTTTACAAACTTAAAGCACCTAGTAGCATAACACTACCCTCAAAATTGTGATCATAAGTTAAACATAAAAGAAGATCCTTATATATCTTTATTTAAAGTATGACATACCTTTGATAATCCACCTTAAAACTTTGAAATAACATGATACATGTTTATATCTATGTTTCTATATTAAATTTCTTTCAGCTTAATCTTTTGCAAAAAATTATTTTATAACATCAATTTTATTAATTTGCTTATGTATTTCAAGAATACATATTTTTTGCATGCTAGTAATAGGTACTATATAGAGACAGAAGAGATCCATCATCTAGTCCTTATGCTGAAGGAATGTCTTGGAAGAAAAAAGACTTTTATAAGTGTGATAATATAGCTTAATTAACATATGGAATTTAACCATGGGAAAAATTAAATATAATGAGCTCCAAAATAAATGTTACAGATAATATTGCTAAATTGGAGTGAATAGTGAATGAAGTTATTAAGAAATGTTTTAACAGACTTGTGGAACTTGAGATGAGTCTTAAAGAACTGGCAATGATTGGATAGTTAGTTTTTTATAGAGCCTTCCTGGTTAGGGAAAATATTATAGGTGTCAAGACAAGAAGAATGAATAAAGAGATCAACTCATGAATATAAGTACAATGGTTCCTTAGCACTTGCCTGCTTTGAAACTTGTCAAATTTGGTATTCAACATATTTTGACAAGAAAAATAAATGCCTCAGCACTTGGTGCTTGGGGCACTCATCTCACTTGTTTGTTGTCTTGCCTGAACAGTCGGGATGTGAAGTTGACCAGGTGTAGTTCCCAGCCACCTCTGCTACCTCCTCTGTCACTGCAGCCATGGGCAACTCCTCCCAAACAAAGCCTGCTATGAATAGGACTGTCAGGTTGAACCCCACAATGCAATGGTTTTGGCAGGTATGATGATGTAACTACAGGATAGAGTCCTGATTCCCAAAACAGTAGTAATGGAAGAGACATGGTGACCAGTGTGCTCAGCAGGATGAGAAGCAGCAGAAGCAGAAGCAGTGGATGTTGGTACGAGTAGCAGCCCAGCTAGGGAGTCCAAGTAGAAGTAGTGCAGAACCCAGGACTTCTGCCAGCCTTGAGCTCCAGGCAGCAACTAGAGCCCTAGGTGATGTGGATGGCATGGGATGGAAGGAGAGTATCAAGGTGATGGTTCCTCTCAGAAACTGAGTTGACTCAAAACGGGCAGATCCCTGCTTGCTTCTCTAGCTGTAAGCCCCATTTTCTCCTGGGAGGAATTGGGTGGGAATGTGCGGGGACTGGAGATGTGATCCTGATAGGAATCAAATCCTATCACAGTCACTGTTTTTCTCACTCATGGTGTCTCCTGGGACTAATAGATGAATACTGAGGTACCACTGTAACTACAAAATCATGTACAACTACAGGACTAAGGAGACTTCAATCTCTCTCACTCTGCCTTGATCACAGCACATCTGTGGAATGATGTTCAGTTCTTGGCGCCATATTCAGAAAGGAAATTAGTAAATGCAGATTACACAGAGAATGGCATTCAGGATGGTAAATTTCCTCAAGATAATGATATAGTAGATTAAATTAAAGCAAAGAGAGACAATGAACTTAGAGAACAAGAGAATTTTAATGGATATGCTAGCCAACTCCTGATGTTCAAAGAACTAATAGGAGGAAAAGAATAAGACTTTTTTCTCTTGGCCTCAGAGTGTATGCCTAAAAACAATGAGTAAAAGTTGTAAAGAATAAAATTTAAATATAATTTATTGAGGGGGGGAGGACTTTTTAATGATTTCATCAATGCAGCATAATGATTTTATCATCTACATATAGAATGAGTTGCTTCCAGATGTGGTAGCATGAGAATCACTTCACTAAAAATCTATAAGAGGTGGATCCATATTGCTATTCAGGTATGACAAAAATAGGATCCTTATTCAGATTAAGGTAAGAATTATTTACTAATAAAGTCCCTTCCATAATGGAAATCACTGGACAAGAATAATGATGATAATAATTTTTCATCCTGGATTGAAAGAATAATGGAACTGGAAACAAGTTTAGAAAAATCTAATGCCAATATCCTAATTTGACTAGTTAGTACACTTAGATGCAGATAGTTGAAATTGCCTATTTCCATAGAATTAGGTATTGCTATATTTGGAATTCTAACACAAAATTTTCAACTCTGAGGTTAATACAATAGAATTTAAGAGGCAAAACCTTAATTCTGTTTTTATTTAAAATCACTGTTTCTTTATTTCATAGCTAACATTGTGCAGTTAGGTTGCACATTGGACACAGCACTAGTACAAGAATGAAGACGTTTCATCTTCTTAAGTACAAGTTTCTAGACACTTCCTAATTATGTGACCCTGGGGAAGTTACTTAGCCCTGTTTGTCTCAGTTGCATCATCTATAAAATGAACTGGAGAAAGAACTGACAAAGTACTCCAATATCTGCAAAAAAATGAAAGAGACACAAAACGAATGGGTCAGAAAGAGTTGGACATGAGGATAATTTTAAACATTATTTAAAAAGGCAATTACTATGAATGCCTTTTAATTTTCAGTGGTGATATATAAAAATGCTGGTGAATGTGTGTGTTTTATAATATACTATTACTTTCCAAAAAGCATTTATTATCTCAAATTATACATATATATATATATATATGTGTGTGTGTGTGTGTGCATGCATGTACATGTGTAACTATATGTATGTCTAGATGTATGTGTGTTCACGTGCATACATGAGTGTATACTTCTGATTTCATGGTCATTGGAACAGATGGTTCTCATTTACTCATTTTATTGGTAGACATCTTTCTAATTTCCTATTGGATCTGTTACCCTCAATTTTATTTAGTCTGCTTTCCAAGATTGTTCTTAGAACCACAAGTGAAAGTTGGATGACCAGTTGGACATCAAAGATGTCTAAGCAACTCTGAAGTAATCAGCAAGCCCTCATACTAGCCATGCTAGTCCTACCCCCAGGCACATAGTAGGCAATATAGAAATACATATTCAGGTCCTTCCTTTCCCTTTTATACCTTATTACATTTAAACACACTGAGGGGTTTTCCATCCTTTAAAAGTAAATGAACAATGGAAGGAAGGAAGGAAGGAAGGAAGAAAGAAAGGAAGGAAGGAAGGAAGGAAAGAAGGAAGGAAGGAAGGAAGGAAGGAAGGAAGGAAGGGAGGGAGGAAGGGAGGGAGGAACAGAGAAAGGAAGGAAGGGAGGGAGGGAGGGAGGAAAAGAGGGAGGGAGGGAGGAAAGAAAGGAAGGAAAATAGAAGGAAAGAAGGATGTAAGGAAGAAAGGAAGAAAAGATCAATCTTGCTTAACTTTTTCATCTCTCCAAGATGCCATCTCATATTCCTCCTTCCTTTTATAGCTATTTAAACTGATTATATTCTTTCCTCTCACTCAATTCTAGGCTGCCTACAATGTGGTTTCTTATCATTAGCTGACACATTTCTCTGTTAGAAACAGTCTCAATTTCTAAATTAAATGTCAGTTCTACCCAATTCTCAGGTTTTTGACCTCTGAATAATTTGACATTGATGACTATCCTCTTCTAGACAGTTGCTTATTTCTTGAGCTTTCAAAATGATATTGTTTCTGGGTTCTCCTACCATTCTGGCCATTAAAAAAATTTCCTACAGTGACTCATCATCCATGTATTGAACCTCAATCATGGGATCTGTTCAACTCCCGTTTCCTTCTTTCTTTCCAAGAATTCATTTTGTGACTACCTCAGCTTCCATGGATTCAATTATAATTTTTTACATAAATGATTCCTACATCTGCATATCTGGCTCTGGTCTTTTTTTTAATCCAAGCATTAATCCAGAATCAATAATTTTATTTGACATTTCAAAATTTATGTCTCATAATCATTTCAAACAAAACACATCTGACTTACCACTCTTCTGAACTTCTCTCACAATCCCACCATCCTACTAGTCACCATCCAAAGGAAGAACTTCAATGTTATCTTCAACTCCATAACTTCTCTCACAGCCTATAGACTATCATCTGTCAAATCTTCCTATTTTTTTCTCCATCTTTCTCTAACTTAGATAAGCAATTATATTTAATTCTGCTACTTGAAAAATTAAGATGGTCTCTCAAATGGTCTCAGTTCCTAAGCTACTCTGACTTCAATCCATTTTTCAAGTACCTCCAAAGAGAAATTGATATCTAAAGCACAGGTTTCAATGTCACTTCAGTTTCAAATGAAATTCTAACCTTTACAGCAATTCTTTCCCAAACACTTTTAATTCAAATTAATTGATTTGACTTATCCTGTATATAACATATTAGTATCTATCTGCTTGTTGCTATTCCTTTAGAGTATGAACTCCTTGAGAATAGAGACTGCCTTTTGTCTTATTTGTTTTTTAACTTAATACAGTGACTGGCACATAGATGTGCTTAATAAATGTGTATTAACAGATTAAAAGACTCTCTTTGCAAAGGTCCCTATTGCCTCCAGTATCAAATAGAGACTTCTCTTTTTGTCTCTTGAATGTTGATTTATAGGCTTTTTTGTGCATTATTTCCCTTTATATACTCTATATTCCAATGGAATAAACATTTTTATTGTTTCTCTTTTTTTCCTCAATACCACGTTCTCCATCCCCTCCTTCCCACACATTATATTTATAGTCCCCATGTCTTTGCACTGGCTGGTGCCATGTCTTCAATGAAGGCTTTCCTTATCTCTACTTTTTAGAATACCTAGCTGTCTGTTAAGCTCAGTGCAAGTGTCAGCTTATAGATTTTTCCTTTCATATGATTTCTATATGAATACACATGCATTTGTTGTTTATTTTAATTAAATATAATGTCCTTGAGAAATCTTTCCTCCTTATCCTACAACATGCCAGTGCCTAATATAGTGACTAGCATGTCATTAGGTAATTGTTGAATAATATATGGGGAGGGGTTGAGGGAGATTTAGGACTGGACTGGTAAGTAATCATTGATTCCTGATTTCATAAATCTAAGTGAAATATAATGTCTAAAGCTCATTTTAAAGGTATAAATAAAAATATTGTTTACTATGTGCAAAGTGCTACCTCTAATTTATCATTTCCTAAACAAATCATTATCTTATTCCTAAATTTATCTCTCTATTTAACCCTCCTATTTATATTGATAGCATTATTAGCCTCATAAGCTCTTGGCATGAAAAACTTTGTCAAATGCCTGGAAGATTCCTAGCCCTTAAAAGATTCACATTCTAATATAATTACACATAAAAATCATATATATGAACTTTTGCTACAAGTCAGATGAAAATATTCCCATGGTCCTTAAAATGGAAAAAGCAAAGCAGATGGTAATTAGTATTCTTCAGTGATAATTTCATTGGCAAAATTATGTCCTTTCTGATTTTGAATCATTTGATAGTTCCAAGGACTTCAGTGATAAGAACTTCCTTTTCTTGGCCTTCAGAATTTGTTATTGCTGAGGAATTAACTTGAAAAAGTTGTCAGGTTACATCACCATAGGAAATGCCTCCTGAAATACAGGCTGCAGGGATTGGGATGAATGTATATCCACTGCTGTGGTAGATCCTGCCATTCCTGGGACTCTTGCGTTTTTATGTTAATTAGGGGCAATTAATGTTTGGTGTTGATAGTGCTGATTTTGGTGTTGATGGAAGATGAACCACAAATAGCGGCTCTCCTCAGTTGATAGCTATAAAGACCAGACTAAGCAGAGTTAGTGGTTGAGGCAAGTAACACTTACTATTCCCAATACAATTCAATTTACTTCAAAGTACTGGGCAATAGCAGTTCAAATCTGTGAAAGTAATTGTGGTTGAGATACATAGTTTGATTTAACTGTTATATTTTACCTTCTACTTCTAATGGGCTTGTGAATTAATATAAGGAAAACAAATGCATATCAATGTACATAATTCCACTTGTACTATGCTTGTAAAAACTTCCCTGATGTTATATGACAAGGAAATGCAAAGCTTAGAGCAAAATTTTCTTTCCTTATTAGTAAAATATCTGAATGTTGAATTCTGTCTATATCATATAATTGTTTGGAAAATCAATTTTTTTGAAAAGATCTTATAACTTGGATAAAGATTGAAATATGCAACTTTTAAATTTCTTTTTTTTTTGCTGGAATATAAAATAACTACTATTGAAATGTTTTGCATACTTGCACTCTATATAATCTATATCTGATTGCTTACCATTTAAGGGAAGGGTAAAGGAGCAATAGAAATTGAAACCCAAAACTTTTTTTTTTTTAGTATTGTATACTTTTTTTTCTTTTTATTTGCAAAACATATGTATAATTCTTCAACATTAACTCTTACAAAGCTTTCTGTTACAAATTTTTCCTCCCTACTCCCCATCCCTCCCCTAGATGGCAGGAAATCCACTACATGTTAATTATGTTAAAATACTTGACAAATCGAATATATGTATACATATTTCCACAGTTATCATTGTGCAAGAAAAATCGTATCTACAAGAAAAAAAATCAGATAAAGGAAACACAATGCAAGCAAACATCAATAGAGAGCATGAAAATGTTACGATGTGGTCCACATTTCACATCCCTCTCTCTGGGTGTATATGGCTTTCTTCAGTGAACAATTGGAAGTGGTTTGAAAGATTTCATTGTTAAAGAGAGCCATGTCCATCATAATTGATCATCATATAGTATTCTTGTTGCCGTATATAATGATCTCCTGGTTCTGCTGATTTCACTGAGCATCAGTTCATGCAAGTCTCTCCAGGTCTCTCTGAAATCGTCCTGCTGGTCGTCTCTTACAGAACAATAATATTCCATAACTTTCATATACCATAATTTATTCAGCCACTCTCCAATGGATGGACATCCATTCAGTTTCCAGTTTCTAGCCACTACAAAAAGTTTCTTGCACATGTGGGGCCCTTTCCTTCCTTTATGATTTCTTTGGGATATAAGTCCAATAGAAACACTGCTGGGTCAAAGGGTAGGCACAGTTTGATAACTTTTTGAGCATAGTTCCAAATTGTTCTCCAGAATGGCTGGATCCGTTCACAGTTCCACCAACAATGCATCAGTGTCCCAGCCTTCCCACATCCCCTCCAGCATTCATCATTATCTTTTCCTGTCATTTTAGCCAATCTGACAGGTGTGTAGTGGTACCTCAGAGTTGTCTTAATTTGCATTTCTCTGATCAATAGTGATTTGGAGCACCTTTTCATGTGACTACAAATAGTTTTAATTTTATCCTTTGAAAATTGTCTGTTCATATCCTTTGACCATTTATCAGTTGGAGAGTGGCTTGAATTCTTATAAATATGAGAAAATTCTCTATATATTTTAGAGATGAGACCTTTATCAGAACCCTTAAATGTAAAGAAGATCTCCCAATTTATTGCTTCCCTCCTAATCTTGACTCCATTGGTTTTGTTTGTACAAAAACTTTTTAACTTAATATAGTCAAAATTATCCATCTGGTGTTCAATTAAGAGTTCCAGTTCTTCTTTGGACATAAATTTATTCCATCTCCATAGGTCTGAGAGGTAAACTATACTACATTCCTCTAATTTACTTATATCACTCTTTATATCCAGATCATGAACCCATTTAGATCTTATCTTGGTATGTGGTGTTAGATGTGGGTCAAGCTCTAATTTCTTCCACACTAGTTTCCAATTTTCCCAGCAGTTTTTGTCAAATAGTGAGTACTTATCCCAGAAGCTGGGGTCTTTGGGTTTATCAAAGACTAAATTGCTATAGTTATTGCCTAGTTTGTCCTGTGATTCTATCCTATGCTACTGATCGACTACTCAATTTCTTAGCCAGTACTAAATGGTTTTGATGACCGCTGCTTTATAATATAGTTTTAGATCTGGTACAGCAAGTCCACCATCATCAGCCTTTTTTTTTTTTCATTAATTCTCTTGAAACTCTTGACCATTGTTCCAAATGAATTTTGCTACTATTTTTTTCTAGATTTGTAAGATAATTTCTTGGGAGTTTGATTGATATGGCATTGAATAAGTAAATTAGTTTGGGTAGTATTGTCATTTTTATTATATTCGCTCAGCCTACCCATGAGCATTTTATGTTTTTCCAATTGACTAGGTCGGATTTTATTTGTGTGGAGAGTGTGAAACCCAAAGTATAAAAAAATTTTAAAAATTATTTCAACATTAATCAGAGGAAAAAATAAAATATTATATAAAAAATAAAGTCTATTGTTGGGAGGAGCAAAGCCAAGATGGTGGAGAAGAAGGAAGAAATACAATGACATCTCCCTTACTCTACCACTTCTCTAAACTTATCTAAAAAGCATTCCAGGCTGAATTCTGACTGGGAAAATTCTAAGAAAAAATAAAAGTCACAATTAGTTGGCATGGAGAGGTAGAATAGTCTGATAGGTGAAAATGAGATCCCAATTTCAGCACAGAAAGACCTAAATTTGTATATGGTATAGGAATATCGGTCTTCAGCCAGCTCTATTGCTCACTGCCTAGTTCTGATTCACATTTTCAGGATGGACTGAAGAGAAGACTTGTACCTTTTGTTAGTTTTTCAGTATAGCAAATAGCTCTGAGCTCTAAGCTGTGTAGGAAATGAGAAGCACACTTATAAACATCAAATATATGGCTCAGATATTATGACCAGCATAGAATCTCTTATAGCTATTATGAACAGCATATAATATCTTATAGTTTCCAGTTTAGTTTTTTTAATAATAGTTTTTTGTTCTAAAAATAAAAGCAAAGTTAGTTTTCAACATTCACTCTTATAAAAGCTTGTATTCTATTTTTTTTTTCTTCCTCAGTTCCCACCAAACCCCTATCCGAGATAGCAAGTAATGGAACATATGTTAAACGTGCAATTCTTCTATACATTTCCACAATTATGGTGCTGAACGAGAAAATCAGAGCAAAAAGGAAAAAAAAATGAGAAAGAAAACCAAAAGCAAGTAAAGGACGACAAAAAAAAATACTGAAAATACATGTATTGTGATCCACATTCAGTCTCCAAGTTCCTCTCTTCAGATGCAGATGGCTCTCTCTATCATAAGTCTATTGAAATTTGCTTGAATCACCTCATTGTAGAAAAGAGTCAAGTCCATCAGAATTGATTATTACATAATGTTGTTGCTGTGTACAATGTTCTCTTGATTTTGCTCACTTCACTTTGCATCAGTTCATGCAAGTCTCTTCAGGTCTTTTCCAGTTTAGTTTTAAGTCAGTTTAATACCAAAGCAACAAAAGGTAAAATTTCTATCATCCTGAATTAGTTTTCAAGTTTGTTGATACTGACTGAATCTAATGAGAGTCAAATAAAATTCCAAATGGGGAAAGCTTATGACACAGACCCAAGCTCATGCTAGGAACTTATAGAATGCAGATTTTGTGGAAGTCAAGGGGGAAATGTAGAAATTAATTAGACTTTTCTCTGAATCAGCTTTATTTGAAATCAATGATAACTTGCAGGTCCCAGAATTATCCCTTAGATCAGAAATAACATAAAACTCAATAACACAAGAATACAACAAGCAGAAACAGATTCCTATCTCCAGAAATACACAGAGCCATACTTTAACATATAGTCAATAGTTAAAAAGTAAGCTATTAGACCAAGCAAACAAACAAACAAAAAAAAAAGAATAATAATTCCAACATAGTAAAAGCAAGTAAAAAAAAAAGAAAAACAGATGAGAGGGGAAAAATCTTTGTACTGCCTGAATGCTACAATCAAAAATAATCTAGCTATCACAATTTATGAGATATTTTTTTAAATGCCTAGATGTCTTAAAATTAGATGCCAAATAGGAAAAAGGAAAGAATCCACTCATCTCATTGAAAAGCTGCAAAGTAAAACTATGCTCAAATTCTTCAGCAACATTAAAACAATAATTCAGTATTTTGAGGTCAAAAAATGACACAAATGACAAAAAAGGTGTGTGTGTGTTACAAACTACAAGAAAGGAATAATTCATAAACTGAAGAGACAGATGATATCTCAAAATTTAGCTGGCAGTATTACAAAAAAGCAAAGGCTTTGCAATATTAAAAAAGCAAAGGAGCTAGAATTAAAATCAAGAATAACCTACTTAGCAAAACTGAGTATAATCCTCCAAGGGAAAATGAAGTTTTATCGAAATAAATGACTTTCAGACATTACTGATGAAAAGTCCAGAACTTCACAGTAACTTAGAAATGCAAACACAAGAATCAAGGGAAACATTGAAAAAAAAATAAGCCAAGAATCTTAAGATCAAGGATAAATTGCTTACTTTCTAATATTAGCAGATATAGAGGGGATCTAATTAGACAGAGGTCCTTGGAGTGGTTTTGTTGTATCTTGGTGATTTTTTTTAATATCCAGGAAGGAAAATATACAATGAGGAAGAGTAGAGTGGGAGGAAATTTAGGGAGCATAATGAAATGTATAAGAATGTAATGAAATGTAATGTAATGAAAATGTATAACTAGAAGCCTAAACAAAAAAGTGGGTTGGGGGGCAGCTAGGTGGCGCAGTGGATAGAACACCAGCCCTGAAGTCAGGAGGACCTGAGTTCAAATCTGGTCTCAGACACATAACAGCTGTGTGACCCTGGGCAAGTCACTTAACCCCAATTGCCTCAGCAAAAAAAAAAAAAAAAAAGTGGGTTGGGTACTGGGAGATAACAACACTGAAAACTCCCTTTCATCTCAACTGGTTAAAAGAATAAGAACATACACACACATATATACATAGAGTAGGGTACACGAATACATTTCACTAAACAAGAAAACAAAGCAAAAGAGAGAGAAGGATAAAAGGAGATGAAAATTAAATAAAGCCATTAATCCTAAATGAAACAAACTCTAAGAAAGGACAAAACTATTTATACCATTTCTTTTTGCACTAGTAAAGAATTGGAAATTTAGGGTTGTCCATAAATTGGAAAAGGGCCAGAACATTATGGTATATAAATATGATGCAATGCTATTACACTATAAAAAATGTTCAATCAGGTGTTTTCAGAAACTTCACATACTAGAAAGATTTATATGAAATGACAGAGCATGAAGTGAATAAAACCAAGAAAACAATTTATAAAATGACAACAGCATTATAAAGGCAAAGAATTTTAAAAGATAGATCTCTCTAACATAAATGACTGAACACAAATGATTCCAGAGGACTCAACATGAAACATGTTGCCTATTTTCCTATAAAAACTAAAGACTTAGAGTGCAAAATAAAACATACACACCCACACACATACGCCATACACATACATGCTCATATATCTACATATCTCTATTTTTGTACCTATCATCAATCAATCATCTCAGTCATGTCTGACTCTTGGTGACCTCTTTTCGGGATTTTTTCCCCAAAGATACTGAAGCTATTTGTATTTCCTTCTGCAGGTCATTTTATAAATGAGGAAACTAAGGCAAAATGGTTTAAGTAACTTGCTCAAAGTCTCACAACTAGTAAGTGTCTGTGATCAAATTTGAACTCAGGTCTTTCTGACTTCAGATCTGCAGCTTTATTCACTGTACCACCTAGCTGTCTCCTATATGTTTCTATCTATATATGTATCTTTATCTATTTATTTGGACATAGTCACTGTAGAACCTTGATTTGCTTAACTCTACTTGTTTGTAAAATTATTTCATGTTTCTTAGTTACTATAAAGAAGACTGATTTTCTATTCCTTTTGTAAATAGGGAGCATAATGTTAGGGGTTCAGGTGATGCAGTGGCAAGTAAAAGTAGTTTATGATAGTTTCATAGCTGGCAAGTAGTTATGGCTATTTATTATAGCTGGCTTATAGCCAGTTTCTCAAATTGGAAGGAAAAAATGAAATCTTAGAGTATGAATATAGATGGAGGGTCAGTGAGAGAAAACTAGCAACTTCCCATTATGTTTGTCCATATAGTTTCATCCACTAAGATTTTTTTTATTTTCTTCATTATATTTACATTTTAATCTTACTTAATTTTTCTGTCTTATCTTTCCTTTTTAATTTCCTTTGATCAAGTTAACATAGTTTTCTATATGCCTTCTTGGATGATTCCACAGTTGTTTTCTGGGCATCATTCCATGTTACTCTCTGTACCTGGAGCAATCTTGCCCTATCCATCTGTTAAGTTACCTCCTTTTTTCCTGTAGGACTGATTATACCAGAAAGTTAAACTATATCACCATATGTCTTCCTCAAGATGAGAGAAGACATAATGTGTACTCCTGAATACTTATATGTTAGAATCTCTTTTATCACAAGGACACATAGGAT
Organism: Myrmecobius fasciatus; assembly: GCA_023553655.1. Lineage (NCBI taxonomy): Eukaryota > Metazoa > Chordata > Mammalia > Dasyuromorphia > Myrmecobiidae > Myrmecobius > Myrmecobius fasciatus. Next base: position 26,083 of record JAJPUD010016793.1, read on the forward strand.
TCACTTTTCTCTTGTATTCTTTCATATCATATGAAGACTGAACAAAATGTTTGCTTTCTAGGATGTTAAGAAGTGTTAAATTTCAGTGATTTTACCACCACTGTGTTGTACACAAGTTGAAAAAAAATTAGAAATTTTTTTTTGGATTTTAGCAAATTTGTATGTAATTATTCTTTAGGAAAAAAAAACACTAACAGATAATGGAAACAAAGTAGTTTAGAATGAGCTTTTCGAATCTCGTATTCAAACTATTTTGAGCTAATGGGTGCTTATTTCAAAGTACACACATGAATGCACTTACAATTTGTATTCTCTGTCTCTAAAATTTCATCCCATCTATTCAAGCTCATTTTTTATTAAGATTCACACAGTGAAACTCATGAACCAAAAGCTTTTGGAATGCAGTCACTGAACACGTGGCAATACCATTTTACAGACTATCCAATATCTTCTCTCCTTCAGAATAACCTGACATAAAAACATATTCAAAATTAATTTCTTCTATCATTTTCCCAAGGGTTAATTATTTGCCAATTTTAACAATAGTGAATTCTAAGCAATCATTTCATTATTTTATCAAATTTCCAGATACACCATCTGCTGCCCTTGTTCAACAACTTGCTTTTGAGGTTCACTTTTTCCAAATTTATCACCCAATCACTATCCTTGTGGAAATTATTTACCAATCCAAATTTTGTCACTTTTTTTCAATGAAGTGAGTTCATATTATTCTTTCATATTCTATGTCTAACTAGGGCATTTTAACTCATGCTCCTTCAAATACCCATTTGCTAAGTTTTCTTATCTTCATGGGTTAAAGAAGAATAAGCTCAGAAACTGGGTTTTGAGGATTCCTGCTTTAAACCTATGAATTTGGCTCTCATGTGTCTAGACATTTATAAGCTGGTCACTGGCCATTCCAATTATTGATCTGAGCTCTAGGGCTGATGGAGACCATAAGCACATCCTATCAATAGTGACAGGTTATGAAGTAAGAAAAACAGCCCTAGTTAAAGGACACCAATTTTTGGTTTCCTGAACTCCCTCTTATTTTTTTGCCACTCTTTCAATTTCCAAAACCTTTCCTACTATATGCACCTTTATTTTGCCCACCCACCCCCAATTCCAATTTCCCATTCTCGCTTGTCACATATGAAACATATCATACAAATACAATTTCTGAAATACAGTTTTCAGGCTTTAAAAATCATTTAGCTAATGATCAATAAATAGATTGGCAATGCTTTCTTCCAATAAGCAAAGAAGCCAAGGAATTCTCTGAAATATCTTAAACCAGAAGTGTATTTTTCATAGGAATTCCCTTGACGAGTGAAACTCAACCTTGATTGATGGACATTTAATGAGAAGGTGAACTAGAAATTAAGTCATTCCCAATTACCACATTATTGAGAAGCAGGAAGGTCAGCTAAGAATGTGGCCTGGTCATGACCTTTGAGGTTTTCTCTGCTTTGGTTTCTGCTTTATGAGCTCTAGTGAAGGGAATAAAGGACATGAGTTCTTTTCCCAAGGGACAGAATTTACCCAGAATAGATTCTATTTATATTCCAAACAGAAATCAAGTTTCCTACTTGAGTGGGATCTTGTCCAGATGCTTTGAGCAGAGTCAGAATACTTCTGATACCTTTTAAAAGGGGAGAGGCTCCTCTCCAGACTGGCCTTTTATCATTAATAATCAAATGAGATAGCATTAAAATTAATTTTTCATATATCAATATTTAATGTCTCCTTACCTTCAGGTTCCATTTTAACTATTTTGTATGTACATATATATATTTGCATATTGATTCCCATTAGAATCCTATTTCCTGGAGGGCAGCAAATATTTTACTATTGTCTATTTCTCACAGTACTTGGCATATAGTAGGCTATTACTGTGTGTTAATCCATATCTTGATATACACCATTAATGAACACAATCATTTTTGAAGAGTGATCTCAATACAGGGGTGTTTAGGGGCAAAATTGCCTGTGAGAGTGTAAGCCTTTTGTCTATAGTTCTTGAGACTGTCTCCAAGATGTTTCATATTTAACCTGAGAGGAACCTAAGCAGAGTGCTTTATTTTTGTAGTAGTTGTTGTTGTTGTTATTTGACTCTGGCCCAGAAAGGTGAATGGGGAAAGCTGGAAAACAAACAAAGATGCAAACAAACTGAAACAAGCATAAAAGGAACAGAGAAGCAAGCAGAGTAGAGCAAAATGCATGGCCTAGAAAAAAGCAGAGCTTGACATTAGAATATCAGTTAGAGTTAGGGTTGAGTTAAGGTTGAGTTGAATTCTCTGAGGTGTTCCTGCTTTTTAGTTAAAGAAGCAGGAACTGACTAGACTAGGTCTAGCATCCCACAAGTAGTAAAGGACCACATGACATGCAGAAATAGGGATGTAATGGAGTTTCACTCTCCATAATATGTTTTCCTCCTTATCTGCCCCACACCCTTACTTTACCAGTAATGAAAAACTGTTTCTGGCTCCCTTCTCCCTTAAAATCCCATACTATGGTTGCTTTTACTAAATACAATTTATGTTATACATGGTCATTTTTCAATATATCAATATAATAAAATATAGTTTGTATGAATTCATATTCATAATTGCTTAACAATTCAAATCTTTGCCAATTTTTCCTATTTGTGTAAGTGTAGAGAAATGAAGTAAATTTAAATTATTGAGTCGTATCCTGGAACAATATGAATTAAATGTTAATGAGAAATATAAAAGGAACAAAGCTTTGAGGGAGATTACAGTGTATTTGAGTAAAAAAGAGACAGGTATGGATATCAGAGTTTACTAACAAACAGAAACTCTGTAGACAGAGTCTATATGAGCCAGTCCTTTACTTCCCTATGACTTGAAATGCACATTGGATCTGCCTCTGAAAGGATGGGGTCATTAAAGAAACTCATCCATGAAAAAGAAAGGGGGAACAAGTTGTAAAGAGAATGAGTAGTTACTTCCTGGCTCAGTGGTCAACTGGCAGCTCAGTCAGTCATACTTACTGGCACCATCTGTTGGTTAAGCAAAGAGCTAAATGTGATTAAAATAAATGTATAAAAAACATTTGTGAAGTATTTATTATGTGTTGAACACTGTGCTATGTTCTAGGAATAAAAACAAAACCAAAAAAAAATCAAGATTTGCTCTGCTCTCCAAGTGTTGAAGTCCTGAGGTAGGGGACCATATACACACACAAAAAAGTTGAGTTACAGAGTAAAAAGGCCTATAAAATCTATGGCTTATGGGAAATGCCCATGGATCCTTACATTAAATCAATAGATTAAGTGACATTGCTTTGGAGTCCATAAGGTATAGAATCAAAGTAAATGGTAAGGCCTGACTTTAGGATGCAGTCATTGAGTAAATGGAAAAGTTTTGAAGTGCTCTATCTCAAAAGAAAGAGTAAAATTTGTCATTTCTTTCTTATCCAAGTAGTGAAAGGTGATATGTGTGTGTCTGTGTATGCCTGTATATGTGCGTATGTGTGTGATATTTGAGATTTATAAGATTTTTTTTCTGAAATTAAAATATAAAAATTTGACTAGTCAAAAATTTTTTTTCTAGAAATAAATGTGGGCATGTAGCCACTTACTCTAACTAATCCAAAAAAATGTAAAGAAGGATAAGTCTATTAAGATATCTTTTTTGTCATAGCTGAACACAAATTAAGGATGAATGGATGTGTCAGTGAGGATCATATTATTCAAAATTTGGTGTAATTAAGTAGTTAATTTCAATATCTCGTTCTCTTCATTTGGCTTGAACAATAAGTAAATCACTTTTTGATGAGTTTCACAAGCATTTGTGAATGGGTTATTTTTATTGATCCACAAGTAGAGCACCTGAACACAAACCTTAGGTGACTAATTGGGGGTTAGGCAGAACAACAACAACAACAAAAAAAAAACATTCTGAATGCTGAAGTTATTCCAAAGTTACTTTCTTACAACATAACCTAGTTGGACAAGTAAGGAGACTTATACAAATAAGATCTATTGAATAATAAGAAAGAGTTAAAGCTAGTGCTGGGTAATCATTGATCTTTCTATTAAAAAAAAAATAAAACCTTGAAAGGGTGGATAATCATAGTACCTGGTAAATAATACCTAAAGTTACATAAATATTAAGTCACAGAAAAAAAGTTTAAGACCAATTCTGTTGATCCAAAAAAATATTAAATGATAATGTCGATTAACTCATTTATCCCCATCACTTTTTGATTCAAATTTATAACATTATAGATACTGACCATGTAATAAAGTTGTTCTCTGAATTATTCTGTCTTGTTTCCATTTCACCAACTCCCAGTTTAGCTAAGAGGAATCTTGAGTAAGTGGTTTTGTTTGCTTGTTTGCTTTTTGAATGCATTTCTTTTCATATAATACCCCAAGATAAAGAAGCTGATAGTTCCCTATCTGCCTTTCCAAGTATTCAAATGAATTTGCCTGGTGAGAGTAGAGTCTTTCCAGTAGGAACAAAATATTTTTTGGAGAGGAACACATATAAATCATTGGCATGGATAAGTCTCCATTTGTTATTTTAGGAATCTTATTGGTAAATGTGTTGAAATTGGTTGATACAACCAGAGTACCTTTCGGGAATATACAATGAGTAACAAGAGATTAGATAAACTTATGTAAGTTATAGAAATATATAATGCTAGAAATAAGTTTTGGTAATGTATATATTTCTTTTCATTTTTTCTGTCACATATCCTTTTTATGTATTGAATAAGGATATTGAATAAGGATGTCATATTTCATACTTGGCAAGTGCAAAGCATCCCTGTTTTAATCCAGATTGTTTGATAAAACGTGAAAGATAATTGAGAATAACATTAGATGCATTCAGATATCCTGAGAAAATCAGTATGAAACCTGGGGAAAGAGAGTAAAAAAGCTTTGAAAAACTTAGGTTAAAAAAATTTAGATTTTTTTTAAAAACAGGTTATGAAAATGACATCTCAAGTCTTAAGCCATACTGCTTGTTCTACTGTGACAATATTTTTCAGTAGAAAGAATTTCCCAACATCAAGTAGAGATGATTACCTCACTATCTTAGGGTTTAGTGCAAGAAAGTATGTATTGGAAAGATAAAAAAGGCAGTTTTGTTTCCCTAGTTCAGCATCTCTTGTGAATAGCACTGCCTTTCCATTCATGACGTCTCAAAAGGTCAAAGTCCAGACAGTTAAAGGCATCATTGCTTTTTCAATTGTTTCATCATTATTAATTATTTTTCATCACTTTTGTTTTGTTTTCTTTACCATCTTCCAAGACATAATTTTCCCTTATTCTTATTATTTATATTTTTATTCTTTGATTCAAGAACTTTTAAATTATTTTAGTCTTTCTGTATTTTATATGAAATTAAAGCTCCTAAAATGATCTTCTACTCTGAATATTTTCTGCTATTGCTTTGTCAATCATGCTCTCTGGAATCTTCTTTCTAACTTTTTTTTTCCTTTTGAATACTATGTTTTATTTATTAAGGCCACCTAAAACCTTGTTGACCATCACTTTATACTCATGATTTATGCTGTTTGCAGCAAAACAGTTAAATATCTAGTGTTTTTCCACACTTTTTTTTAATAAAGCTTTTTATTTGCAAAACATATGAGTGACTTTTCAACATTGACCTTTGCAA
>JAJPUD010016794.1:0-33034 GCA_023553655.1 Myrmecobius fasciatus
GTCTACTAGGAAAACTAGAAAGTAATTTGGAGAGAGAGAAAAAAAAAAGAAAAAGAGAGAGAGAGAAAAAAGAGAGAAAGTCAAATACAGAGAGAAAAAGAGAGAGACAGAGAGAGGAGAGAGAGACAGAGAGACAGAGAGAAAGAGAGAAAGAGACAGACAGAAAGGGAGGGAAGGAAGGGGAGAGGAAGGAGAGAGGGAGAGAAGGAAGGAGAGAGGCTTTAATCATTATCTATTATCATATATGGAAATGTTCCAAAAGAACATTCAATTTAAATCTTAAAAGGTCACATCATTTTTTTTAATGGAGGAAAACAGACAAACATACCTTTTACCCTGCTGCTGCTAGAGTATTGGATTTTTTCATTTAATTTTTATTTTTTTCTCAATTACATGCAAACAAAAATTTTAAACATTTATCTTTTATAAAATTTTGAGTTCCATATTCTCTTCTCCTCCCACTCCAAACCCCTCCATGAGAAGGCAAGCAATTTGTTATACATTATACATATGTAATCATATAAAATATTCCCTGTCAAAGAAAATGCAGAGCAATTTCTCCCCACAAAATCAAAAGTAATCAAGAGTTGCTTTACATAATTTTGTATATATGACTTTTTCCATTTCCTTTGAACTTTTTAGGATGCAGATATAGTAGTGGATAGCAGAACTATATATAGTAGCTGGATTAAAGGGAGTGCATAGTTTTATACCCTTTTGATCATAGTTCCAATTTGCTCTCCAGAATAATTGGATCAGTTCACAACTCCACTAACTGTTCGTTAGTGTCCCTATTTTGCCATCCCCTCCGATATTTGGCATTTTACTTGTATATCATATTAGCCAAATGATAGGTGTGATGTGGATGAAAGTTTTATATGATCAGTTAGCAATGATTACGTATTCTGAAAACTGCCTGTTCATATGTTTTGACCATTTGCCTACTGGAGAATAACTTAATTTTTATAAATTTGATTGTATTCTCTCTCTATATATTTGGGAAATAAGGCTTGTATCAGAGAAATCTGCTGTAAAATGCTCCTGATCCACCACCCTCATTTCCTGTTTTCCTTCTAATTTTGGCTAGTTGATTTTCTTTGTGCAAAAACTTTTTAAAATGAAATATAATCAAAATTAGGAGAAGCTAGGTAGTGTGATAGTGCACAGAGTGTTGGGCCTGGAATGAGGAAAACTCATCTTCCTGAGTTCAAATCTGGCCTCAGACACTTACTAGCTGTGTGAGCCTGGGCAAGTCATTTAACTTTACCTCAGTTTCCCCATCTGTAAAATGAGCTGGAGAAGAAAATTGCAAACCACTCCATTATCTTTGCCAAGACAACACCAAATGAGGTCATGAAGAATCAAGCATAACCGAAACAATTGAACAACAATACCAAATTAAAATTATCCATTTTACATTCTGTAATGTTCTCTATCTCTTGTTTGATTATTAATTTATTGCTGCTAGGAGAATTCTTAAGGAAACAAGGGATAGACAATATCATAAAAGACAAAACAGACAATTTCGATTACATGAAATTGAAAAGTTTGTTCATAAACAAAATTAAAACAAGAAGGAAAAAAATGGGAAGCTATTATTTAGAGAAAATTTCTATATCAAAAATCTCTAAAAGTCTGATATCTAAGATATAGGGGAAATTAACATAAACAAATAAGACCAAAAGTTAATTAAAAAATACATAATTGGTCAAAAGTTATAAGCAAACAGTTCTCAAAGGAAAAATTGCAAACTAAGCATATTGAAGATTATTATGCAGCAAAAAAATAAAATAAAATCACTATCATTCTAATGACTAAGCTGTTGTTTGCCCTTCTCCACAAAGGACCATGATATCAGGGAGGTAATACCATAATATGCAAGTGAACTGAACTTAAGGAAGGGAGGGTTGTGCAAGGTCACTTGCCTTACTTCCCCCTCCAAGAGTCAGTGGCCAGATATAGATCCGGATGACTAGAGATGGCCCTGGATGAACCTTGGCCTTTTTAAATTAAGGTTTTCAGCAAGTCTCAGTTTGACTGAGGGCACACTCACTGAGTGATTAAGGCTAGGTCATAGTGAAGAATTAAGACAATGTGAGATGGGAATCCTGGGTATATTGAATATACTATCAGATAAAATGGCTGGGTTGGTTGATTTTGCTGAACGTGGGGAAGGTATTTCTTTGGAAATGAATATGATGCAAAAATAAAAAACATCAATAAAAAGGATATGATGAGCATTTTCAATTGAAGTGTTAAACCATGTTGGAATATTATTAGTATTCTTTTGATAATAGACATCAACCTCAGAAATCTTATAAGCAAATATAACAAAATTTGTTTTATTGCACTTGAGTAAAATCACAAAATGATTTTATTGCTTCTATTCATAGTATAGGAATATGGGAAATATTGCTTCTGTAATAATTTTCATATCAATTATGAAAACATCAATACATTATTCATACAATTATTGCAGATGTATGCTGTGTACTTTATTCTTTCTTCTACATTCTGTTTCAGTTATGGCATTCCTGTGAGAATCTTACCACCTTCCTCTTTTGGATTTCCAAAGTTAGAATTGGCATTATCAGTTAATAATCCTATCAATTATCAGTTCACAACACAAAAAAATAATTATTTGGGGGTATTTGTCTCATGTGGCAATCTGTCTAGAACATGCATGTGAAAATATCTTACTAAGATAAGAAAAAGTTTCTGAGGTTGGATGAATCTATCATAATGCTGACATGAAATTTTACCCAATTCCTGTTGCACATTCTTTTGTGACTGCAGCAAGAATGTTTTCACTGTCGCTCTTCTCTTTATTCTTATTAATGAAAATTTTGATTCATCTTAATATAGAAATCAGTTTATACTTGCAATGTCAAGGTCCACAATTGAGGTGACTTTTTTCAGGGTGATAAAAATTTCCCATTTCCCTTATCATAAGTTCTATCTCAACAGAAACATCTTGCACAAGAAAAAGTCTTCTTGGAAACTAAGGAGCTGATAGTTAATCTTATATTTTAAAATGTGAAGTGAAGTCAGATTTCATCTATGAATGATGTTTACTTTAGTATCGATTCCACTGTCTGCAAATTATTTTGGGTGGTTTGTTACATTTATTGGGAATGGGGGGGTGGTATTTCTGCAAAGGAATATTCCTATTCTTGTCTATGAAGGTTAGGATCTCTCTGAAGGATTTATGCATAAATGGGGAAAATAACTGTATAGGACACAAAGGTTTGATACTTTGGATGGCTGGGGGAAGAGGTTAGGGAAGAGGAAATTCAAATTAGGGAAATAATTCAGTGAAATTCAGTGAAGTTTTAGTGTGATTTAAAACTAAGCTTAAAACTTTACTAAAACTTTTGAAACATCCCATGTGGCTGAAGATCCAATGATACTTACTCCTTGCCTCGTTCAGCTAGCAAGTGTATTTTGTACTCAAATTCACATAAAACTGAAATATCAAAAGCGAACATTTTCAAAAGCATTTCAGATGATTTCAAAATGACCAGCAAAGCAACTACACCTCCAAGAAATTGTACCTGTCATTACTGTCTCATTCCATTTTATTAATTTTGCCTTGCTGCCACAATCTGCAGACTTTTACATTGAAGGAAAAATTCCCCAAGCTTTTTTATTAGAGCAAACAGCTCAATTTTAAGGGTTTTAAAATATCCTGCATTGGTGATAGGCAGTACATGGCTATAAAATACCTAACATGGGACTAATGTACATATCTTTTCATGAATAATCCTGCTATTTCTCTGATTTGTGAATCTCCATCTTACATCACTTAATTTTTCTGTGACATATATACATGCATATGTATATAACCATACCCACAAATACATAGATGTATATTTACCATACTATGTATTACTTGGTTTAGTATTAAGGCATCCTGAGGGAAAGATAGAAAGCTACATGAGTTTGATAAGGAATACCACTTCCCCTCAGATCTCAATGCAAATAAATTCAGGTTTTAAACTAAAAGAGCCCTGAGGACATCAGTGGCCCACTCCACCTCTCACCTTTAGTCCTTCAGCCCTAATTCTAGTGTGATTCCCATAGTTATCACTGATGGCAGCAATTCCTATGGAGAAGGAGCCTATATTCCTTACCAATATCACCAATAATCACTAACAACCTTCAAAGGTAAGAGAAGTTCACGAACTCCAGAAAGGCAATAATGCTCACACCATCATATCTGCTGTAATCAGCCCCCAAAGCCAAAATCTAGGATCTTTGAGCCTCTCTAAGTCTCAGTTTTCTGGGGGGAGCTGGACCCTTTGATTTTAAAGATCCCTTCCAATTACTGAGAAGAACTAAATCTATCTCAGTTGATTATCACATAATGTTCCTGTTACTGTATACAGTGTTCTTTTGGTTTTGCTCACTTCATTCAGCGTCAATTCATGGAAGTCTTTCCAGGCTTTTCTGAAATTAACCTGCTCCTCATTTCTTATAGAACAATAACAAATATTCCATTACACTCACATACTATACCTTATTCAGCAGCCATTCCTCAGTTAATGAGCATCCACTCAGTTTCCAATTCCTTGCCACCACACAAAGAACTGCTACAAACATTTTTACACATATGGGTCCTTTTCTCTCTTTCATGATCTCTTTGGGATACAGACCCAGTAGTGACATTACTGGATCACAAAATATATACATTTTTATATCCCTTTAGGCATAGTTCTAAATTGTTCTCCAGAATGGCTGGATCACTTCACAATTCTACCAACAATGCATTAGTATTCCAGTTTACCTCCCCCAACATTTATCAATATCTTTTCCTGTCATTTTAATCCATCTGATAAGTGTGAGGTGATACCTTAGAGTTGTTTTAATTTGTATTTCTCAAATCAATAGTGATTTTGAGCATTTTTCAATATAATAGATGTCTTTAATTTCTTCATCTAAAAATTGTTCATATCCTTTGACCGTTTAACAATTGGGGATGCAAAGGTGAGCAAAGGAAGGATGATGTTAAACTCAGGGTTCTTTTCATGTATTTTACTCCCTAGAAACTAGGTATAATGTTGGTCTAGGAAAGGGAAGAAATTAGATAGGGTGGCTCAGAGTAAATATTAGCAACGGAAGTCCCTTGCTGAAAGCAGCAGTCCTTTGATGAAAAATATCTTCAACCTATATCCCAACTATTATGAACTAATCATTCCCTCTTTTAAAATACAAATGATACAGGAAATCTAATTTTCACCTATATTTTAATATGATTTAATTTAGTCAAATTCACATCTTATTTAGGAACTATTTGATGGAGTGAGTATTGAATGTATAGTCATAAGATCTGGGTCCAAAATCTGATATCTGTGTGACTTGTACACTTATGTCACTTAATACCCTGAATGTGTTTACTCATTATAAAAAGAGGATTATAATTCCTGTTTCTCCTGCTCCTTAAAATTAAAGTGTTAAATAACATAATATACTTAAATTACTTGGAAATATCAAGGATGATTAATAAAATAAGGGGATTTGGAACTAATTTTGTAAGGTCTCTTCCATCTTGAAATCCTTTTATTCATGACCATCAGGAAATAGGAATATTTATTGGATTGGGGGAAAAGGGACATTTGACATAGAGGATAGTAAAAGTGTTTTGACTGATAGAATGGTATAATGTCAATGAATAGCTTGGATGCAGAGGAGAAGAGGCAAGATGTATGTGGGGATTTAAAAGACAAATGCTATTCTCTTGCATAGAAATCCATGCATAGCTAATGTGCTAATGAAAATAGCTGCTGTAAATGGTGAGTACTTGAGATGAACCATAGGAAATTAATCTAGAAGATCATTGACTTTAATTCTATGTGATTCATATGTCAACCAACAGTTTAGTATAACATAGATTAGCCTCTTAATTAAGCCTGGTTTGTCTTTACACAATACAATTGCTTCATCTTCTTAGGAGGAGAAGGAAAAGAATGAAAAGAAAAATAATAGGAAAGAGGTTGAGATATTCCCACAAGTCCCTGCTTTCTCCCTTTCCTTTTTTGTTATCAGGGATTTCCCTGTTGTAGAAACCTTTGAAATATTTCCCCTACAAATGCCAAGGTCTGCAGTATTGATCTAGAAAAGTAACCAGAGCCCATCCTAAGACGTAATTTCCTGTGGTACCTCTATATATCTTCTGTAATTGATTCAGTTTCTCAGGAGAATTGCTAAGATGAGAGGAAACACATTTCCATTCTTTACCCTTCTGTGAAAAATATAAAATACTGAACTTTCAGCTCAGTTGATAAAAAGTAAGGTTTGTTTAGGGACTAAACTGCAAACAGAAGGATGCTATTATGCATGCTATTTATTTGAGGGTAGGAAAATAAAATATTGAATAATGAATCCCCTGAGCAAGAGAAGGAACAAGGTAATTTCACCTATAATTGAGTCAAAGAACATTAAATTCAATAGGTAGTATATAGAACTGCCTGTGGGAAATCAAATGAAGTTATAGAGTTAGCTCAGGGCGGGGCATTTTTTGGGAAACTTTTATAAAAGTGGATATAGTTTTTTGTTGTCAGTCTAGGGAAAGAGCTGAAGGGTTAAAGGACACAATAAGGCAAAGGTTACTTCTTTAAAAATTGAAATCAAAGGCAGAAAGGAGAGAGTAACAGGACACTATTGCTCAGGAGATGCTGCTAAGTGAGGTGCCCAGCGGGAAAGAAGGATATCTCTTCAGAGAAACATCAGAGATTGAAGTAAAGGAGGTTAGGGAAAGAGCATCACATAATTGCAGGGGAATGCAGCAGGAGAAAGAAAAGCATTAAATTCATGTCTAAATGTAGTGATAATTGGAAGAAAATATTTCAGTGTAGTTACATATTTTAGATATTGAATATTTGTGGGTCTTTCTCCAAGTAGGGCCCAGTCATGCAAATGAAGTCTACCCCTATCTGAGTGGACAGATTCAAAAGCAGGATAAGGTAGGCATATGTTTCCTGAAGTTAACATTCAAACCGCTAGTAGCTCAGACTTCACTCTGAGTGTCAGTAAAAATCCAGGTTGAATAAAGAATACCAGAGGCATTTCAGAAGATTTTTTTTCTTTTTTTTCCAGTTCTTTCTCTTTTTTAAAATAGTATCTTTTTTTTCAAATACACACAAAGACAGTTTTCAACAATCACCTTTGCAAAAATCTTGTGTTCCATTTTTTTTCTTTCTCTTCCTCCCAAAGATATTAAACAATCCGATATAGATTAAGCATGTGCAATTCTTCAAAAGACTTTTTTATGTAAGTGGCTTTAACATTTTACAAATAAGTCTGTAGGAATACAAAATCAATCAATGAGCATTTAGTAAGCCCCTGCTGTGTGCAAAGTACTCAGCAACACGGAGATAATGACAAAAAATGATACAAAGGTATTATATTCCATCAGGAGACACACTATAATATAATGCAAATTAAAGACATTGAATATGGAGGGAAAGCAATTAGCAGTTGAAAGAATTAGGAAAGATTTCATGAAGAAAATGATTAGTATGATGTGCTTTGAAGGGAACTAGAGTTTCTTAGAGGTCAAAGTGAAAAAGTGATGGGGGATAGTTAATGCAAAATCTGGGGGGGGATCCATTCAAAGATGGGTGATGGGAGACAGACTGTCATATGTGAGGGCCAATGAAGCTCTGCCATGGAAGAAAAGTAATGCATGAGATTAGAAAGGTCTCTTGGGGGTCAGCCTGTGGATGGTTGGGAAGGACAAACTGAGTTAAATTTGACCCTAGAGGCAACGGGGAATATTAGAAATTTTTTAAGTAGGGGAATAATATGAAATCACTTTGGCAGCTAATATAGAAGATAAGGGGGAAAGAACAAGCTTTTGTTAAATACCTACTACACATTAAACCCTTTTTCAAATATATCACTCTATCACAACAACCCTTGGAGGTAGGAGCTATTGCTATGACTATTTTATAGAGGAGGAAACTGGAAATGCCACGGCTAAGTGACTTATGCAGGGCCACTAGCAAGTGTCTGAGGCTGGCTTTGAGCTCAGGACTTCTTGATTACAGGCCCAGCACTGGATGCACTGTGCTACCTAGCTGCCTCTCGATGGGAGAGGAGAAAGGCATGATTTAGGAGGATAGTTCTATGAAAGAAGTACTGAGGCCGTCAACAAGGGAGGAGACCTTGAAAGTGGAAAAACAGATGAGTATGAGAGATGTTGTAAAGGTAGAACTGACAAGACATGACATCTGGTTAATATTCCCCATGAGGAAGAACTAAAACCAAAGCTATCCACTTATGTCAATAGATGAGAAAAAGGGAGAGGGAATGAAGTGTCTCTCTCTCTCCCTCCCTCCTTTCTTTCCTCACTCTCTCTCTCCCTCTCCTCCTCCTCTCTCTGTCTCTGTCTCTCCTCTCTTTCTCTCTCAGTTTCTCTATCTCTGTCATCTCTCTGTCTTTGTCTCTCTGTCTCTATCTCTGTCTCTGTCTCTTTCTTTCTCTGTCTCTCCTCTCTCTCACTTTGTCTCTGTCTCTTATCTCATCTCTTTCTGTCTCTTTCTATCTCTCTCTGTCTGTTTCTCTGTCTCTCCTCTCTCTTTCTCTCTCACTTTGTCTGTCTGTCTGTCTCTGTCTCTTATCTCATCTCTTTCTGTCTCTTTCTATCTATCTCTGTCTCTCTCTTCTCTTTCTCTCTGTCTTTGTCTCTGTCTGTCTGTCTCTGTCATCTCTCTGTCTTTGTCTCTCTGTCTCTATCTCTGTCTCTTTCTTTCTCTGTCTCTCCTCTTTCTCTTTCTCTCTCATTTTGTCTATCTGTCTGTCTCTGTCTCTATCTCATCTCTTTCTGTCTCTGTCTATCTCTCTGTCTCTCTCCCCTCTCTCCCTGTCTTTGTCTCTATCTCTCTATCTCTCTGTCTCTCTATGTGTGTATATATGTGTACATATGTGTGTACATACACATATATGTGTGTGCACGCACACACATATGTATATGTAAAACCATTCTTTTCTGTTCTGGCTAGAAACCTAGGCCATAACCAGTTGTCCTGCCACTGGAGTTCCATGACTGGAGGAAAGAGTGAGCCTGAAGACTTTGCACAACTCTGCTTCATATACTCAATTCACTCACAAATCAAGACTTTACCCTTGTGAGATCATTAGTTGTCTTTAAGGAAAAGGAACAACTAGCAATAATAGCTCCATCTTAGGTAAAAGAAGGCATTTAAAAATGCAGATGTTTTAAATATTGTCTGACACATTTTTGTTAAAACACTTAAGGTACCACTTACATAGGGCATGTATAAAATCACAAGACAATCATTCAAGTTAGAGTTCTGGCAATATGATCTCCCATCTCTTATGAAGAATAACCTGCTCCTCCACCATTAATTTGGACACTGAAATTTTATAAATTAACTTGGAAGATTTGCATAATGCTACACAGATCTAATGAACAAATAGTGTATGAAGCAATCATTTAATCAAATCCTCTACGTCTTTTCACTGACTACTGCCAATATCTAGAAGTCACTTTCTCAGAATTCTTACCTTCTTTCACAGCTCAGCTTAAGGGCCACCTGCTAATAGAGCCTCCTAGCTGCTAGAGCCCATGATCTAGTTCCTTTGATTTCACTGACATACATTTTGTGCATGTCATAGAAAATGAATGTAAATTCCTTTAGAGCAGAAACTCTCATTTTGTGCCTTTGTCCACCATTCAGCACAGTATGGAATGTTTGGTAGGCACTTCATAAATGGTAATTGAGTTAAATTGAATTATGTCAGAGAACATCAACTGGAACCATGATTCTTTTACCTACTATTTTACAAGTTTGCATAAATCATTTAATCTTGCCAGTTGTCATTTTTCTCATTTTTCAAATAAGGGTATTGAACTAGAGCATCTAAGATAATTCAGGATTTAGGGCAGGAATGTTTAAATGTATGTGTGAGTATTCAGGTATATAATTTTACCAGATAAGAGGTTGATTTTGATATAAAAGATGTTTTAATTACTTATTAGTCTAGCTGCCTGGTGTGTGAGGTGATATGGATAGACGAATTTTACTTGGCAAGGGGACCCACAAAGGAGATATTTGAAGGCATTTAGATGGTCCACTGAGCCTGAAGTCAGGATAAATCTGAGTTTAAATATGGTCTTAGATATTTGCTAGTTGTGTGGCCCTGAGCAAAAACCACTTAACCTCAATTTTTTCATCTGTAAAATGGGAATAATAATAGTATCTATCTCCTAGATCAAATGAGGATCAAATGAAATAATATTTATAAAGCACTTTGGAACAAGGTAAGGGGAGAGATTGTGTTACTTATTTTGTATCCCCAGAGGCTTGAGAGAGAAAAGATTTGTTTCACAATTATAAGTTAGTCAGTGCCATTTGTACCCATTTCCCTTTGTCTATAACTGTGCGGTTAACATACTTTTAGTACAATTTTTTGTGCTAAACACAATATAGTGCATAGAGGATATTTCTTCTGACTTATATGGGTTGTGTGATCATAGGCAAAGTCAATGAATGTCTCGTGCTTTGGTCTACCTATTCTTTAGGTTGCTAAGAATGTGCCAGCTTAATTTGAAATAAGTACTTTCCTCACGAGAGCTCTCTATATAAAAGAATTCCTTTGAAGTCTGGTTGCTACTCTGATAGATGAGTTTTTGTCTCCTTTTGACAAGATTCAGGTCTCCATGAAACTTTTTTATGATGGTCTCATCAAGGGCCTTTTATTTTTTAACCATCACATCATCCTGGAAACTTGAACACTGCCCTTTGTTCCCTCAGACATGATAGGCAAACTCTTTGTTTTATCTTTCTGATCTAGACCTCCTTAAAGCTTTCATCAGGTACTTTCAAATATACTTTTTTTTTGTGCTTTTCTGGCATTAGTGACTTCTTTATGAATTCTATTTTTCCATTAGAATGTAAACTCCTTGAGGTCAGGGACTATTTTTTTTCTTTTTTGGTTGTTCAGTTGTTTCAGTTGAGTTCGATTCTTGGTGACCCCATTTGGTGTTTTCTTTGCAAAGATAATTAGGTGGTTTTCCATTTCCTTCTCCAGCTCATTTTACAGATGGGGAAACTGAGGCAAATTTGCCCAGGGTATCTGAGGCAGGATTTGAACTCAGGAAGATGAGTCTTTCTGACTCAAGGGTTAGTATCTAACTATTTGACTCCATATATTGTCCCAGTGATTGTCTTGCTTGCTTATATTTGTACCCTCAGTACTGTATATAGTGAGGATTTCACAAGTTCTATTCTCTCTCCTCTCTCTGTCTCCCTATCTCTGTCTATGTCTGTCTCTCTCTTTCTCTTTCTCTTGTTCTTTCTCTTTCCCTCTCCCTCTCTCTCTCCATTCATCTATCTCTGTTTTTATATCTCTCTTTCCCTTTCTCCCTCTCCATCTCTCTTTCTCCATTTTTCTCTTTCTCCCTTCATTATCTCTTGCTCTCTTTTTCACTGTGTCCCAGGTTCTCTTTTTCTTTTTCCCCTTTGCTCTTATTCTCTCTCTCTTTTTCTTCTCTCATCCTTTCTGTTTTGTCTTTCTCTCTCTTCTTTCCCCCTTCTTTCTCCCTTTTTCTTTCTCCTTCTCTCCCCCTCTTTCATTCCCTTTTACTTCTCTCTCTCTATCTCTGACTCTGTCTCTCTGTCTCTGTCCGTCTCTCTCTATCTTTCGGTCTCTCTCTTTGTCTCTGTCTCTGTCTCTCTCTCCCCTCTCTCTCTTTTTCTATTTGACACACATACTAACACATTTATAATCTTGCCTGTCTGTCTGTCTATCTATCTATCTATCTTTTGGCTCTATCTTTATCTTGATCGTTTTTTCAAAGGGAAGTTTCTATTCTATCATGTCTCAGCACAATATTTACCACTTGTACAATAACACTGTATAATTAATAGTGTACAATAAATAGTATATTGATTCATAGTCAATGACTCTGGTGGTCATTGTCTATACCTTCTACCCTCTCCCCTCCATTTTTCCAATAAGAATGGATTTGGGTGGAGAAAGGAGGATGGTTTCTTATTACCCTGCTTCATCCTCTTTTTACAGACCAGAAAATTGAGGCCTAGAGAGATAAAACAATTGCTAAAAGTCATCTAAGTAATTAAGTGGTGGAAAAACACAATTCTATTGGTTCTAAACCTAAAGTCTTTTCTACTGTACTCAGCATATTTTTTCAAGTATACATTATTTCCAAAGAAGAATTATTTAAAGAGATTAAATTCTAGCAAAACAAAAACCACAGATTAAATTGAAAACAAAGTTTCCAAAAATTTAAAATATTGAGCCTAAAGTAAAGATTATGGAATATTTCTTAGCAGCTGAATATACTCTCCATTGTGACAAAATAATGAACATGACAAGATGAAATTAACATCTAAGAACAATTGTTAAAAAAAAAAAATCAGCCCAGAGATGCTCATCCTCCTTTCTTTATTTCTCTTAGAAGGTTTTAACTACTTACAAATAAGAATGGAGAATGAAAATAGGACTTCAGAATACTCAGGGTGACCTTTAATAATAGATTTAAAAGGCTCTGGAAATGTCATAGAATGGTAGATGATAAAATTTGCTCAGAACTAGTGAAAGAAAAAAAAATGTTCCCTGTCTTTTGAAAAGAAATGTAAATGATTAGATTGCATGAATTCATCCCACATGTTGTATTCTAATATACATATGGAAGAGAGAAAGATTTGCAGTTTTCTGGTGGGATAGGGGTTGGCCTAGGAACTAAACTTGCCTTAATGTACTTTTCCAGAAAAATTGCTTTCAAAGAATTGTAGATTAGTCATTTAACATCAGACACATGTTTCCTAAGCCTGAGGGCAAGTTTCAGAAATAGAAAACACTACACAAATATGAAAGGAAGCCTGGTAGAGTGAAAAATGAGCTCTAGTTCCATATTTCCAATAGTAGCTAGTATTTATATAGCACTTTAAGGTTTGCAAAACGCATAGTAAATAGATGGAAACTGAATATTCAAATCCAGGTCCTTTAACTCCAAATCCAGGGAGATGTGAATTCAGGTCTTCCTGACTTCAATTTAATACTCTATCCATTTCACCATATTATTATTCTCTATTCAATAGGGATGGCTAGGTGACACAGTGAATAGAGTGCCAGGTATGGAGTCAGGAAGACTCATATTCCTAATATGGTCTCAGATACTTATTAACTGTGGGACCCTGGACAAGTCAACTAAATCTGCTTGCCTCAGTTTCCTCATCTGTAAAATGAGTTGGAGAAGGTAATGGCAAAACCATTTTAGTATCTTTATGAAAAAAAAACCCAAACATGGTCATGAATAGTTGGACACAACTGATTGTTCATCAATAAAGAACACTGATATATGATCAAGTTCAAATAAAATTTTCTACTTCTCTGTGTCATAGTTCCCTCTTTTGCAAAATGAGGCAATTCAACAAGAAAATATCTTTTGGCTCTTAATTTATGATATTATACAAGTGGTACCAACACTGGACAGAGGTAAGACAGAAATGAAGTCTTCTTTTCATTTTGTAGCAGAAGTGATAAATCATGAAAATATTTGTGTAATAGGAATCTCACTGATAAAAGGAGAATCAGGATGAATTTCACATCTCTGCCTTAGATCCTTATATCTTATATCCGGTTCAATGAGACACTGTGTCTCCTGAGATCCTTTAAACTGCATATGTTATGAATGCTGTTAGTATATCTCTATAAGTGACTCAGACATGTCAAAAATATGTGGGACCCTTTGCCAAGTAAGAGATTCCACAGAGACATCATGAGCCTGAATCTTTACAATTGGAATTTCATTCCTTTGTTAAATCTTCCAAAGTTCCTATGAAAAGGTAATACCATAACCACCACCCCAAGTAACTATCCCTGAAAAGTGAATTGTAATCCATTGTAAGTGAATTCTTTACCTGATAAAAGGGAAGAAATGGGAGAAATAAGGCAGAATCTAGGGGAAGGAATTGGGGAGATGAAGGAAAACAGAGAAAAATGAGAAAGGGGGTTGAAAATGAGAAAGGATACCATATTTTTAATTTCTGAAATTAATTTACCAATGAAGAAATCTCCAATACATTCAAAAAGTCTGTATTTATATTGTGCTGAGTCTTTTTTACCCCCTTTTTTAACTATATTTTTCTTTAGGTCCCTTTCTCACTCTTTTGTTTTTAAACTTAATCTTCTCATCAAACTTCAGCTAAGCTAATTTTTCACTAAAGGATTGAGAGATAACAAACAAATTAGAGTCTCATATCCTTTGTAAGCTTTTAAAGTCATATGCTTTTATAAAATATACTATAATTCTATTCATTTCCATTTCCAATATTTACACTCATGAAAGGGAATCCAACATATCAAGAGTAGGAAAAAATGGGTTTAGAAGGATTGCTGAATTATAATACATTTTTCTTTCCTCACAAATGTGAGAGGATGAAAATAAAGAGAATAAATTAATTATATCCTGAAATCTTAATCTAAACATGAGTCATTTTAAGTGGAAATTAAGCATGAAACAGCCTTACTTTGGAACTTTTGTGAAGGGTGGAATTAATGAATTAGGTGCTTTAAAAAACTGGTGAAGAACTCATTTCTTATGTCATCACTAGAATCGATATAATAATATTATAATATTATTATCTTTTAGGAGATAAGTGTATTTGGGAAAGGAAAATGAGTCAAGTAATGCACTGATTCAATCCATATCATCCTACTTCAGAAAAAGGGGGTGGGGAACACTAGGGAGAATGTTTCATGAAGGAAATTATGGAATTTGTGAGAGTGAGCAAACATTAGCTGAAGATAAGTGATTAGATACTAATGTTGGAAGCAAAGATATGTCTTAGTATGTGTAGACTTTTTAAATACTCATCTTTGATAAAATAACATTTAAGCTTTTCATTCACTGAGCTTCATAATATATTGCCTACTGGAGAAAAGTTGTCTTTTGAGGATTTTTCTGTAAATAGACTAAACAGAGTGAATGGATTATTCTGGCATTCTAGCAAATTATTGCTCTATTGACATGATGGAGAATGGGCAGTCATCTGCAAGTGTTTAATTTACAAAAGCTCTTCACAATTACCAGAAGCACCATTTCCTCCTAGCATGCTAATTTACTATCAGGCACTACGTTTACTTTCAAAATGAAAGAAAAATTATTTTAAATGACTGAATTAAAAAGAACTGCACTTATTAAAACAACACCAGAATACACTCTTCACAAGTTCTGAGAGGTTTACAATTTGACAATTAAATTGTCTCTAGCTCTTGCCCTCTATTCACTTCTATAGGGAATCACAGGGATCATGGTTCTGGAGCTAGAAAAGACTTAAAAAGTCATCTAGTCCAACCTCTTCATTTTTATAGAGAAAAAATGGAGGCTTATAGAAGTTTGTGATTTACCTAAGGTCACATCGATAGAAATCACCAGGAACAGAATTTGAGCTCAACTCATCTTGATTCTGAAGTCATTATTTTTTACTGAACTGCCTCCATTAAGGATGTATTTGAGGCTTTGCTCACATTGTAAATCTATCCTCGTAACTAGTACATAGAATTTGTCTTTTCAAGCGTGATAAGGGGGGAACTCGAGTATAATTAAAGAGGGGACATAATTGTTATTCATCCTTTTTTGAAAAGGACCAATGACATCAAGGGTGCTATGTGACTTGGGAATGAATTGGATATAAGGGAGGCACAAGTGTACAAATTTGTCAGTATCATGCTTTCTTCCTGAGTCATGGAAGTGCCATAGCAAGATAAATGTCAATATAATTAGCTTACTATGGGTAACCTTGACTTCTTTGATCTCTGAGCAACTCCACAATACCTTCTTCAGCTGCCTTCATTGGGATAGAGGGTATAGGATGAACAGAAAGAAGGAAAAAAAGTACCTTTGTCCCATTTCCAGTTATCAGAGCGGGAAGACAAAGGTCACTGGTTGCTTTCTCCAGATTGAACTATGATATGGGCTCTACTCCAAATACCAAAAGAACATTTTTGCATGATTTTGCTAAGTAGAGTCATTTTTGTATAATTTATCTCTTGGGGCTTTCAAAAGTAAGGTTTTGAGGAAAGAGAACTTCAAAATAGTCAATCCTAATTTGTCATGAAACATTAAAATCCATGTTCAAAAACTTAGATTAAAATATATCCAGAACTAGATTTTAGAATTGGGGAAATTGTGAAATGAAGCAAGAGTTGGACTTAAATTCAAACACCTATCTAGCAGTGAAAAATGCTGCTTTAAAAATGGTTATTCTTCTACTTGTAAAGCAAAATGCTACTTCTTTCCAATTGAATTGTGCTCTAAGAACAAGGATAGAAGTTCTTGCATGGAATTACTATGAAGAAGCATTTCTTAAAGAGAGCATTTTTATAATTGTTGCATCTCTTAAAGAACTAAATCCTTTGTAATTTTTATAATTTTTAAATAAAATACAATATACTTCCATTCCTGAATTAATTTACATTTCCAATATTTATACTTTTGAAAAGGAGTCTAATACATCAAGAGTTAAAAGAAAAAAATATGATTTTAGAGGGATTGCTGAATTGTAATACATATTTCTTTCGTCACAAATGTAAGACAATACAAATGAAGACGATATATTAATTATATCCTGAAATCTTACTGTAAACATAAGTCATCTTAAGTTGAAACACAGTAACCTTACTTTGGAGCCCTTCTGAAGGGGAATGAAATAATAAATAGGTCCCTTAAAGGATGTAACATGATCTATATTTCTATAGATCTATGATGTACATGTAATAGTCATTGAATAAATATTCATTTTCAAGTGGATGCTTTGGGTATTCAATCTTGTGAAGACTAACTTCAGTGGCTTTGCAAAACTGCAATGGCATTTTGGAGGGAGAAGTGAAAGGAATACCATTTATTAAGCACCTATTATGTGCTGAGTCACTAAATAAATATTATCTCATTTGATAATATTCACTTATTATATAGAGACTAATCTAGTAGATGTTGAGGAGAAACTTGAAGAGATTTTAATACTAGTCTGGGAGGAAATCATTGAACTTACATAGGGACTACTCTAGTAGAAATTGTGGAGAAACTTGAAGAGGTTTCAATATTAGTCTGGGATGAAGTTACTGAACTGGAAAGCCCTTTAGGACTTCAGGAAGCTTCAACACTAACACAAATATATATATATATATATATATATATATATATATATATATATATATATATATAAAAAGCTGAGTTTTCCCCTTCTTTTAATGTTCCAAAGGGAAAGAGGAAGCAGAACAGTGATTACAATGATAAAATACTGAGAAACAAAAGAAATTGTACCTTTTGTATTTTTCTCTGTATATTTTATATTCAGTTTTGTTTTTTGCCAAAAAATAAAAACATCATTAATGTACCAAAAATGAAGGCCTGGCAACAATTTAAAAATGAAAGCATTTTGCTTATTTACTGCTGGAGATTATTATGGGTTTATATCTCAGGAGGATTCTGACCCCAAATATTACTGTCTTTTTCCTTCTAATTCACTATATACTCTTTGTTAAATATACAAGTCGAACCTCTGCCAGTATGCACTGACAAAATCCAATTGAGGTTATGAAAAATACTATAACTGTAAATCTTTTCCAGATATCTTTGCTCCATTTCCATTCTCAGTGCAAGCATTTAAAAGAAAGCAGAACTGACACATTCACATAGCCACCCATTTTTTAAATACATGATTATATATACTTGAAAAATTCTTTAAACAGCACAATTTACAGAAATAATTTTAAAAGAGGTAGTCATGGTATGAAGCTACCAAAAGAGGAAGAGAAAGGTCATTGGTTGCTTTCTCTTGACTGGACTGTAACCTCAATACAGAGTTCATTCTCTCTAGATATGGTTTGTTCTGGCTTAGAACACCCCATAGCTGTTTCTGATCTCCCACCTATTGCCATGGTATCTACCTCGTCTTCTCACCTGTTAGACTTGGTTTCTGTATCCCAAAGCATGCAGGGTAGTTTGCTTGTTGTTGAAAGTCAGAAATCCTTTCTGAACTTAGAGAATGCTGCTAAGCAATAGGATGCCCAATAACAGAGAGCACTACTTCCATCATCCCTTGCTTTGTATCCAAGTCTTTTGACAAAGATCCAGAATGTTGCATTCCTCCCCAATGTTAGAATATTTTAGAGTCCCTTGAAAAATCAGTCACATGAGATGACAACTGCCAATATACAGAAGTAACAAAGTAAGAAAACACTTAAGAAAACAATGATTTGTCTAGTGCTTCAAATAATCACCTCAGGGTCTCAGATAGCAAATAATTTGACAGGCTGCTTCATTGATTAACTGTCTAAATTACAGATTGTTGTTCTTCTTGTTCTTGTCTAAATCATAGGTAGGACATGTTATATGTAAATACCGTAACAATACAAACATATTCATAAAATATCAACAAATAAACATAATAGCAAATCAATGCAAACTAACAAGACCATAGCAGTAAACCTAAAATATAACAAAGAGTGCTTGAGCATTAGGATATACAAAGTTTTTAAAAGCAATTTGATGGATAATTAACAGCCACATATAGTTACAAAAGTTGAATAATATTGATATTTTATCAAGTAAACATAAATAGAAAAATATTGTCATCAGCATAATGGGGACATACAATGATTCTAGTGTGATGCTCATCAATTCATACAATTATTTGCAAGGCATGGGTTATATATGCATTAGAATGGCTGTCATTTGACTATTTGTGTAGCCTCTTCTGTTTCATTTCACAGATTAATCTAGAAACAGATTGAAAAGGTCTAGCTCTCTTGTAACCTATTAATCTATCTGCTCCTAATCTGAACTAGTTGTTGTGAGCTCATCATAGTTATCATCATAGCTATAATTCTTTATTCATTCCTCCACTTAAGGAGAGGACTTAGCTCAGACATCTTATTTCTCACTTGGGGACTTCACTGAATTACTTCTTCACCATGTCCCTGCGTCTAGTACTTTCTTCCCCTTTCAGTCCTTCCCATCCACTTTCTAGCTTCCTTTTTCTTGTTGTCTCCTCCTCCTCCCCCCATTAGATTATAAGTTCCTTTCTTGTATAGACCATCTTACTTTTTTCCATACTTATATCCCAAGCACTTAGCACAGTGCCTGGCACATAGTGGGCATTTGAAAATGTATTAATTATTCATAAACCTGAAGTAATATAGGACCCAAGCTGACTGTGAATGTTTGGGGGGGGCCACCTTTTTTATTTAGAATCTATTGTAGTAAATGTAAATTGTCTCTTATTTGCTCATCAGGAAATTCAACTAACTGCCCTGTGGTTGTAGTGAATTTCTAAGATTAGATCTTAAACAGACTATGTCCAGTCTTCCCACAACTAGTTATGGAATAGTTATGTATATGGATAGTTAACTAGTGAGCCCCTGAATACCAGTTTCTCAGTAGAGCTCTTGTTGTCAATGAACTTTGGTATCCTACTGTCATTTATTTCAATCAGTTTTTCTGAGCCAAAGATATGGCTAGTTAACATACATCTTTCAACAAAATGATTGCATTTCCTCTTCTTCATTGTTTGAGGCTCCAAAACATGGATCAATGGTTAAACACAGCTCTAGGTCAAAAATTAGTTAAGTATGGTGAAAAGCCCATTCTTACATTACATTACACAAGATTTTTGTTCTAGGATCAATGCTCCTTAGATGTTCAACATGTGTCTTCTTTGGGAGAGATAAGATATATTTCTAAACTTCTTGATGATTGACAAGACTTAATATTTCTTTAATGACATGTTCCTAAAGTCTCTGCCTTGGAATGGATGCTAGCAAGGAAACTATATAAAGAGAAATACTTCTCTCATGACAACAATGGATTCTTCCTGTTTCCTGGTAGGGTACACTTGTGCATATTCAATATAATAATCAGTCACTACTAAAATATGATTTGTAGCCTTAATCTCTTCTTCCAGGAATAACAAGTCACTTGTCACTTTCTGCTAAATAAATGACAGTGGCTCCCCATCATCTACAAGATCAAATATAAAATCTTCTATTTGGCTTTTAAAGTCCTTCACAAACTAGTTTTTTCCCCTATTTTTCTAGTCTTCTTACATTTTATTCCCTTTTATGTATTCTGTGATCTAAGGAAAATGGTTTTCTTGCTGTTATTCTCACATGACACTGTATTTCTGACTGACTTTTCATTGACTTTCTCATCCCTGGAATGTTGTCCCTCTTCTTATTTCACTTCTCAAATTCTAATTTCTATAAGGGGTCTTTCCTGGTTACTCTTCTCCATCCCCCCACCCCCCCAACGCCTTCCATCTGAGATTACCTCTCAATTCACCAGTATATATCTTGTATGTACATATAATTTCTTTCATGGAAAATTGAACTGCCTTGAAATATGGTCAAAAGATATGAACAAGCAGTTTTCAGAAGAAATTAAAGCTCTCTCTAGGCATGTGAAAAAATGATCTAAATCATTGTTGATTAGAGAAATACAGATTAAAACAGCTCTGAGGTACTACCTCACACCTATCAAATTGGCTAATATGACAAAAAAGAAAAGAATAAATGTTGAGGGGATGTAGGAAAATTGGAACACTAATGCACTGCTAGTGGAGTTGTAAACCATTCCAATCATTCTGAAGAGCAGTTTGGAACTATGCTCACAGGGCTATAAAACTGTGCACACCTTCCGAACCAACGATATCATTACTAGGTCTGTATCCCAAAAAGATCATAAAAGGCGAAAAGGACCTACATGTACAAAAATGTTGATAGCAGCTCTGTTTGTGGTGGCAAAGAATTGGAAATTGGAAGTTTGCCTTTGAATTGGGAAATGGCTGAAAAAATTGTGGTATATGAGTGTAATAAAATATTATTGTACTATAAGAAATAATAAACAGGTGGATTTCAGAAAAACCTGCATAGACTTACATGAACTGATGCTGAGTGAAGTGAGTAGAACCAGGAAAACAGTGTACACAGTAACAGCAACATTGGTGCGATGATCAACATTGAGACGGTGCTCTTCTCAGCAATACATTGATCTAAGGCAATTCCAAAAGACTCATGATGGAAGATACTACCCACATATAGAGAAAGAACTGTGGAATCTGAATACTGATAGACACATAATATTTTCACTTTTTTTTCTTTCTTGTAGTTTTTACCTTTTGTTCTGATTCTTCTTTCACAACATGACTAATGTAGAAATATATTTAATATGGTTGTACATGTATAACATATCAAATTGCTATCCATCTTGGGTAGGAAGGAAAAAATGGAAATCATAATCTTATAAAAGTAAATGTTGAAAACTATCTTTACATGCAATTGGAAAAAATAAAATACTGTTAAGTGAGGGAAAAAATTAAACTTCTTGAGGGAAGGGACTATATTTTTGCTTTTCTTATTTCCTTCACAATGCCTCACACAAAGTAAGCACCTATTAAATGCCTTTTGATGATGGTAATGAGGATGATGATAAAGATAAATGCCAACAAGTTCTAAAAGTTTTTTATTTGCAAAACATATGTATGGGTAATTCTTCAACATTAACCCTTACAAAACTTTATGTTACGAATTTTCCCCCCAAGCCCCACCCCTCCCCTAGATGGCAGGAAGTCCACTACATGTTAATTATGTTAAAATACTTGACAAATTGAATATGTGTATACATATTTTTACAGTTATCTTGCTGTGCAAGAAAAGTTGGATCTACAACAAAAAAAAATCTGAGAAGGGAAACATAATGCAAGCAAACATCAGTAGAGACCATGAAAATGTTATGTTGTGGTCCACATTTCACATCCCTCTCTATGGGTGTATATGTCTTTCTTCACTTAACAATTAGAACTGGTTTGAAACATTTCATTATTGAAGAGAGTAAAAGGTTGTTAGTACTTACATTCTCCAAATAGATAGCATGAAGAACTAATGTGCTAATTTTCTTTGAAAACAAGGAAATTGTTTCATATTTTTCAGTGACATATGATGCTGTTTTAGGCCAATAAAATAGATTTCTTACTAACTCCAAATTTTATTCTTGACCTATATGTCCAAAGTTATGAAACAGTTTTTTCATAGCCATAGAGCAATATGTACTAGGCTTCCTACTATTGCTTCCTACTATTATGTGGGATTAGTTTCAGTCTGGGATAATATTAATTTGCATAATTTAAGATCCAACTTTTGTCATTGTATGTGTGTGAATAGTAGATAAGTACTTTAAAATCATTATTTTATTTCTTGACTCATATCACTTCTTACAATATTTTATCAGTCATTTGTTCTTACTACCAGTCATTTATAGACAATTAAGGCAGAGAAGATTGACTCAACAAAGCAAGGTTCATATATGTTGCCTAGTGGAAGATCCAAGCTCTGTTACTTTTCCACTTGAACATGGCCCAATTTCCTAGAAATCACATTTAACTTGTTTTTCACCATTAATTCAGTGTATTATATCGCTTTTGGTACAAAGGATTTGTGTTCACCTAAGTTTTCCTTGGATCAAAATGAATGATCAATTCATAACTGTCAGTCCATATTTGCAACCTAGCTTCATATGCTCAATCTTTAAGCTTTTTGACTAAAAGCTGAGCAAGCAAGTCTTGCTTTCACTAAGTGCTATTTTGGCAAATGAACAGGTTTCTGGTGACTATAATTCTCTTGGTACAAGATTATTCATAAGCCCTACACACTGGCATTTGTATAAGGATGAAAGGCTTGCTTGCATCTACAAAGGTCAATCCCAGTGAACTCATGAGCTAGATGACTATATTTTAAAAAGCTTATTCACATTTGCTGGTCCATCAATTTTCAAATGGCTCTGAATGAATTTTAAGACAATTTGGCCTTTTCTTTCATTCTTGTCTTTCTTTTTCTTATGCAAATGCAGGTGAAATCATTCAGTGGCTTAATAATAGAAACAGATTTGTAATAATGAGGGACAAATAAAACAATTCTTAGATTTAGAAGGTTCTTTATATGTGGCCAATTCAGAACATTTCTATCTTCTCTGGGTGAGTTCCCATACCTTGCTGTGACAGTGTGACTCATGTACTTGGAGAGTCTATAAAACTGGAATTTGCTATGGAAAGCTTAATGCTCCTTCTCCTTTAAAGTTTACTCAGTCTATAATGATCACCTAATCTGTAGTCTTGTGGCTATTTTGTACCTAGTTCCTGCACACTCCCTATCCTTCCTCAATAGTTAAATGCTTGGCTCATAGTTTTCTTCCTCTTCTAGCCTCATACTATACTCCCTCAAATTTCCTAATCTCTCAGTTTCTCAAATTATTCATTTCCCATGATTTATTCTCTATAGAATCACAGCTACACATAAAGATGGTCATATCTTCTTGTCATCACTCATTAAAGTTCTACATCTGTATTTGCATGAACTTTGAAATCCTTTTATTTCATTATAATCTGTTGTCATTCCACCTATTCCTCTATCTGACAAGTCCAAACTCTGTCCTTTGCCCTCATTATAACCCTTTAATCCATCCTGCAGCCATTCTCTACCCTCCACCGCCAACCTCTGCATTGGCTACTTTCTCTTTTCTTCCCCATCTTGACACATGGTGAACCAGTTGAATTTGCCATCTGTCAAATGACCACTTACTCTATCAAAGATTTTGTCCTGTCAAACTTGGATTGCTCTCACCATCTACTACTTTAACCCTACTTACGTGCTACTGAATAAAACTTAATAAAATCACAAAAGCATAGATGACTGATTTCTCCAAAAAATTTTTTTTTCTGTAATTTCAACTAGGTCCTCAATGTAGCAAGGCAGTTCTTTTACATTCTCTGTGCTATAGTGACACTGCTGAGGTTGTTCTTAACTTTTCATTCCTCCTCAGTTCTGAGTTCTTCCCACCCCCTCTACCATCCTCTCAAATGAGAACTTTCTCATTAAAAATGTTTTCTTCACTGTGTTCCCTATTGTCTCTGACATCATTTCACAACAATCAGATAACTCCTATTAATATCTTCTTTCCATCTTATATAACAAATGTCCCTCTTAACAAGACAACCATCTCTGTCTTCTCTGACCAATTGCCTTGTCATCATCTCTACTTTCTCAACAATCTTCAATCCTGTCTTATCTTCTGGTGGTTTCCATATTGTCTATAAAAATGGCCTTTTCCATCCTCAAAACCTCTCATCTAATTCAGCCATCCTGAAAGGCAATCTATCCTCCCATATTTCCCCTCCCTTTTATGATTAAATCCTTGACGAAGTTGTCTATATTTGGTGCATTTGATTCCTTTTATCTTCTTAAATCATTGTAATCTGGCTTCTGATCTCATCATTTAATTATTTTCTCCAAAGTTACCTATGATCCTTTGATTGCAAAATTGAATTGTCTTTTCCCAGTCTCTTCATCCTTCTGCCACTGACAATTATCCTCTTAACCTAAATATTTTCTTCTCTTTATATTTTCATGATACCACTAACTTCTAGTTCTCCTCCTACCTACCTGAATGCTTTTCAGTCTCTTTTGCTGGATTTTGAGGTCATGCTCATCAACTGTGGATGTCCCACAAGGCTCTGGCCTGGATCCTTTTCTCTTCTCCCTTTATATTACTTGATTTGGTGGTCTCAGCTCCCATGGAGTCCACTATTATGTCTAAGAATCATCTAGATTTGTCCAGCCCTAACCTATATGCTGACTCGTAGCCTAGCATCTGCCTATTGGACATCTCAAACTAGATGTTCCACTGAAATTTTAAACTCAACATATCAAAATTAAATATCTTTTTCTCCCACTTCAAAACCTTCCCTCTTCTTAACTTTGAGATTCTACCATATTCCCTAGTTCTAGTTGATTTGTGAACCTATATAATTATATAACCTAAATAAATAACACTTCAGAAAACATTTCTTGGGAGAAAAGGGATCATTAGTGGAAAAAGTTTAAGCAGCCCTGCCCTACCCCATATACTGTTACTCAAAATACTCTATCTTTGGGTTCCATGAATTTTCCTTGGCTGTCCCCCATTTTTGGAACTTCTCTCCCTACACCACATTCTCTGTTACTCAAAATACTCCATCTGTAGGTTCTATGAATTTTCTGTGCCTGTCCTCATTTTTGGAACTTCCTTCTCCATTGTTTTTGCTCTTAACGTCCCTGGCTTCCTTCAAATCTCAGCTAAATTCCTTCCTCCCCCTCTATTCTGAAATCTGAGAAAATCTGAACTGAATAGCCTACTACACAACTTTATTTAAAAAGCCTGTTGATTGTAGTATAACAAAAGCAAATTTTATTTGCTGTAATTGAGAGGATCACTAATTTGGAATAATCTGGATTTGAATCCTGGATGTAATGTTTACTTTCTATATAAGTTTTGGGGGAAATCACTTAATTTATCTATGTCTTTGCTTTCTCATCTGTAAAATAAGGGCATAAAGATATAGTATTGGAAAGAATTTTGAGATCATCTAGTTTAACCTATTCATTTTATTCAAGGAAACTGAAGTGAGAGGCTAATGATTCATCAAGGTGACTTTGCTCTCTTTGCTTAGGACAGTGTCAGGCACAAAGCAAGTGCTTAGTGAACATTTGTTGTTTTTCCAATGTTTTTCCAAAGATGACAATGTCAGCAGGTATAATGACACTTCCAAGTATTTCAAGTTTAGTTGGATGTAAACTTTGAGTTAAAAGAAATGAAAGTATCCCTCCTCAACAAAAAGAAAATTGTTTATCAAAATTATTTAAAAAAAAAACCTTTCCAAAAGAAAAAATACAATTTTGTTAAAAGTCTAAAAAAGTCTCTTGAAGTTTAAAGAATGTTAGAAAGGTAATTTATCACCAATAAGTAGCAGCAATTCTGCCTCTACTTATTCTATTTCCCAGTTTGGATGGAGCTTCCAAAAGTAGCTTGTGATATGGATCTCAAAGAAAACAAGTATCTAGAATTCAAATTGCATAAATGAAATTAAGACCCTTACTTCACAAAACACGATTTAAGATGTCTAAAGTACTTTTTAAAAAATAGAATGTTTATTTGCCTTGGATCTTATCACTTTAATATACAATAAGTTTCTTGAAAGCAAGGATCTTCCCCTAACTAAATTTTCTATTTCTATCAGTTGATGTTATCCAGTTGTTTCAGCCATATCTGATTCTCTATGACCCACTTTGAGATTTTCTTGGCAAAGATTTCCTTCTTCAGCTCATTTTGCAGGTGATGAAACCGAGGCAAACAGGGTTACGTGATTTATACAAGGTCATACAGCGCGTGCCAGAGGCTGAATCTGAACTTGGATCTTCCTGATTCCAGGCCTGACACACTATCCACTGTGCCACCTAATTTCCCCATA
Organism: Myrmecobius fasciatus; assembly: GCA_023553655.1. NCBI lineage: Eukaryota > Metazoa > Chordata > Mammalia > Dasyuromorphia > Myrmecobiidae > Myrmecobius > Myrmecobius fasciatus. The sequence continues at coordinate 26,328 of JAJPUD010016794.1, forward strand.
GAAGCACTTAATGTTTATTTTATTGTAAAAATTGTAAGGTTCAATTTCTTTTGAGTGACAAATCTAAAAGGCTGGATCTGAAAAATATAAACATATAGAGACCAAAAAATGGCATATCTTGCTCTCAAAATTAAAACCTACTACAAAGTATGCTATCTTTAGCTTGTGGAACCCAAAACCATATGTTTTGAAGGGCTACTCTCCTCTCCCTTTCCACACATTTCTGCTTTCCTCATTTTCCACACTATTTTTCTTGCACTGTGATATACATAGCACTAACAGTGGGTGATATACTTTATAAAAATAAATTTTAATTGATCTGTTTTGTTTTTATCTGCTCTTCATTTCTAAATGTTTTTTGGAAAATTAGATTTTCCAAAGGACATATTAATTTCTTCTCTTTTGTACCTAGAGTCATCCCCTTGTAACAAAGAATGAGGGGGGAAAAGCACATCAACAAAAATAACATTTCAATATTGACAATGTATGCAGTGTTTCACACCCACAGTTCAACAGCTCTGAAAGGGAGGGAGACATATCTGTCCTTTTATTTTTTGGGGTCAAATTTAAGGATTAGAAGAACAAAGCATTCAGTATGGAATTTCTCCGATGGTTTTATTGTTCTATTTACATTGTTATAGTCAAGGAAAATTTTATCCTATATATACATACATACATATATATACACATATACATATACACACACATACGTTTTAAATTTCATGGATTCAATATCATGCATTTTATCTTTTACACTTTCCTCTTTAGTTAGGGATATATTTATATATCTTTTTATATATGTATATGTGCAAGTATATGTACATACATATACTTTTCTTTAACAACACACTTCACTTTACATCAGTTCAGTATTTTAATTTACCTGGCTTTCTTCACTCAATAGGCTTCTACTTTGTTTCCAGTTCTTTGTAACTATTAAAAGTTGTTCTACAAATACTCCTATCAGCAGGATCTCTGGGGCAAAGGGAATGAACATTTTATTTTAGTCCCATTAAAAAAAATCTAATTCCAAATTGTTTTCCAGAATAATTGGATGAATTCACTGCTCTATTGTGTCTCATTTTCTAAAATCTATTCAACATTAGATCATTGAAAATGGGAATTGTCTCTTGTGAATAAGGTGAAACCTCAGAATTGTTTCCATTTGCACTTCCTTTATGATTTGAATCAATTTTTCATATTTTTGTTCTTATTTGAAAAATTGGAAAATGGTTCTTGGTCTTGTATGTTTGTTAGTTTGTGATATATCCTGGAAATGTTCTTACAGATACATTTGATATAAAGGATTCCTCCTCCAATCAACATCTCTTATTCTAGATACCCATTTTGTTCATGGAAAAGCTTTTCAATTTCATGAAATAAAAAATCATGAATTTTGTCATTTGTGCTTTTTTATTTTGTTAATTCTCCTAGTGATAGTTACAAGTGATTGTTTTGATTCTATTTTTTAAAAGAATGATTTTTGTTATTTAAATCTTACATTCATTCTGAGCCTATTGTTGGATATGGTGTAAGATGTTCAACTAAATTTAATTTTTGCCAAACTGCTCTCTAGTTTTAACAGCTATTTCTGACAAAAAGGGAGTTCTTCACCAAGTAACATTCTTAGGCTTATAAAAACCTGATTATCAAATTTGGCTCTTTTTGGTGGTTCTACTGGTTTGCATATAGACACACAGATATATGTACACACACACATATGTGTGTGTGTATATATATATACATGTATATATATACACACATACATATACACACACAAGTTGAAATAGTTGTGATTACTGTTTCATTTTATAATCAGAAAACTGGAAGTGCTTCTTATTTTCTTTACTTCTTTAAGATTCTAAATTTTAGTTCCTCCAAAGGAATTATAGATCTATAAATTATTCCCTTTGTAGTTTGATTAGCATTGCAATAAATCTAGGTATCTCTGCATGCTGCTTATGAAAGATTTCTTGTTGCACTATAACACTAATTGTATGCATATACCAATTTTTCCTAGTCGCCTACCAATGAGCATCCCTGTTTTTTGGTACCATGAATGTCAGGAACATTTTAGTTATATATTACACCTTTATTCCTGACTGACTTCATGAAGATATATGCCTGATAGAATTGCTATGTGAAAAAAAAAGGACCATTTATTCCCTTTCCTTCTGTAACTTCACAGCGAAACTGGAATGATAGTACAGAATTGACATTTCAAGAGTAGCTGCCTTCCAACTAGCCCTTTCTACACTGAATGTATCAGCATTGCCAATTTGAAGGTTTTAAATAAGGATTGTTCTAATGTGCTTTTCTCTTTGAAGCATGTTTCCGTATGCTTATTGGTGGTTTGAATTAATTCATTATTTGAGAAAACTATTTTCATATCCTTGGATTATTTAAATCCATAGGGAAATGCCTCCTAGGGCTAGATATTTTTCAATTTTCTATATATCTTGAATATCCAACTTGTTGTGGCATGCTTTCCTTATTCTATAATTTCTCTCCTTATTCTATCTTTATTAGATTTATTCATTTAAAAGCTTTTTTATCTAACTTGAGGCCTCTTTTTTTTTTAAATAAAGATTTCAACTCCAAGCTTGTTCTTTTAGGGATTTGGGGGAGTTTTTCAGTAACATCAGGATGACAGATGAAACACTGAAAGATGTTTTCTCTTCCACCCTGGAAGGTTTGCTCCTTAAAAAAGAGACCAACAACAGGGACTACTACTTTATTTTGATTTAGAAGTCCCTCCCTTTAAATGTGTCATCAACCATGTTCTAGATTTAAAAAAAAGATACTGATTATTTTTGTGGAGGAAGCAGTGATTAGATCTACACTGACAATGAGAAAGCCATGGTCCTAGATGATGAGATAAAGAGAATATAGTATTGGTTTTAAGTGAGCTTGTGAACAGAGGAAAGAGGATACAGGTAAATATAATTCAAAGTAAAAAGGGCATGGGATCAAAGAAGAGATGCAAAATGCTTTAGACAAATAAGAATAGAGAGCGATCATGGGTCAGGAGAGAAGTGAGGGAAATCAAGGAAGATTTAATGAAGAAGGTCATACCAAAATGGGTCCTGATAAGAAAAAAGATTTCAACTGGCAGAGATAACTGAACAAAATCAGAGAACAGAACAGTCTGAGTGGAACAGAATGCATGGCTAAGAGGGATTTTAATTTCTCTTTCTGGTTAAAAAAAAAAAAAAAAACCTTTTGTGTTTCATGAGACTCTGAACTCTGAGATCTCTAGAAACCTATGGACCACTTCTCAAAAATTTTTAAATGAATAAAACAAAATGTAAAGAATTACAAGGGAAACCCAAATATATTGAAAAAATTATCAAAATTATTTTTTAAAAGAAGTTCCCAGACATCAGATTACCTTACACTATAAAGTTTTGAAGAGAGACGTGACATAGCTTTGATAGCTGTGTAAAAAAAGAATTAGGAGGGCATATATTAAAATAGTCCAGGTGAGAGGTGACAGTACTTGAACTAATATTGTGTGGCAAGTGAAAATAAGAACAGGTCAAAAAGACCACAGTGGTGGTTATAATTTAACAATACTTTCTAAATGTTTTCTTAAGTTTTTTTTCTTTTTAGATTTTTCTTTTAGAAACTTGTTCTTTTCTTCTTTCACATGGTAAAAAAAAAAGATGTAGATGAAATGTAAAACTTTTAAAAGTAAGACAAATACTTAATTTTATGTTTAATCATTTAACTTTTCAAAAATATCTTTGACACTAAAAACAGTAAGTTTTTTAATGATATTTATTTGATAAATGTAGTTATTCCTCTAAAACATATTAAAATAGAAAACATGTTCTTCTGATCAATTATACAAAGAAAATACCAATATAGTAATAAAAATACTGAAAATATATGAAAGCACCAGAACATTAGAATAATTACACTGGCAACAATTCTAAGAATATATTTCTTGCAATTGTACAATAAAGTGCTATTAAATTCAGTCAAAATTAGTGGCAAAATTTTGAAAAGTTATTGTATTATGAAATTGAGGCTAGGTTTATTTATCAGTTACCACAATTCTAGACTACTAGCTAATCAACTCCGTGATACATTTTTTTAGCTTCCAAAATGACAACTGATTAAAAAAATTTGAATGTTGGACCTCAATAATCTGTTTATGAACAATTAATGACAACTTTGAATATAAAAGCACTTAGAAGACAAATTGTATAGAACCAAAAAACAATGGCAGTACATATAAGATACAAGATCAGATGAAATCAAACACATACAGATATAAGATTAAGTATGAAAGTTAAGTGTACTGAAACATTTGATTTTTATAGTATATTTTCAGTAATTCTGCTAACTTACAATGAATCACCTCATCAACATTAGCACTTTTATATCAACTGAATTCAATAATGAACGATTGATCAAATTTCAAGCAAGAACAGTCAACATTACTGCGTTTTGAAACATTAAAGGGACACTGTTAGGACAAATAATTTTCAAATATAAGTAGATGATTTCTTAAGTTGGAAAGATCAAAGTACACACACTTGGGACTTGACTATTTAAACCAATAACACAGCATACATAAAAAACGCACTGTGTACATACATTGATAGAAAATCAAAAGTACTTAGTAAGGTGGAGAGCAGTCATTTTCACATCTGGAGTTCATAAACTGAAATAGAAAAACTAAATTAAGAAAAAAAAATACCACGGCAGTGTCCTTTTAATGTTTTAATGCCTAGACCAATCTGAAGAATCTCTATAATACCAATATTCATAAATAAATTTCTATAGAGCCAACCCCTGAAGACAGATGGTCACACCTTATAGCCGAGTAAAAAAAAAACAAAGCACAAACAAAAAATCTCCCCCCAAAACCCCAAATTCAAATAGCCCTTGATCAAATCTCAAGCTTTATATGACAAGTATATTTGTTATATACTTATGACTGAGAGCTGAAACTCTTTCCAATGAAATAAACTTCAAATCAAATCTCTGATCTTAATTATACAATAATTCAAGTACTAAGACAGAACACCAAACAAATCAAATAAATGTGCATTAAAAACCTCATGGTCCTATCCAGGCTCTCTCTTTTTTAAAAAAAAAGTTGGCAATATCATATCAAAGTGCCCACAGAGATGCCCCATATTTCTTGTTTTCTTTAATTCTAACTGATTTCAGCCAGGAATGTGTATGAATTAATAATATCATTACATTTCTCAAAAATTAAAGCTTTCACAAAACTTTTCTGAATGAATGACTTCTACAAGGAATATTCAAGTGCCTCCTCTATTTGGGGAAAATGGAGAGTTTTGGTGGTAGTGTAATTTTAGGACTACAAATGACTAGTCAAGCCTTGGTAAGAGACCAAAAAAAACCCCCCAAAACAAAACAAAAAAAACCTGAGTAAACAGATTTCCCCTCACAAAACTGGTTTTGTTTAAACATAGCATAATAAAGTGAACAAGAGTTTAAAAAAAAAATTCTGGGAAAACATCTTATGAAAAAAAAAATAAAGTAAAAGTCACAAAAACAAAGTAGTTAGTTTTAAACTGATTATATCTAAATTAGAGTATTAGTCAAAGAGCCCTAAACTTATAGAAGGCAGGTTGTCAAGGAATACTGATAGGAAACAAAGGCTGAAGGTGGTTTGGCATTAAATAGCTTTACATTCCAAAAGAACATTGACTATAACCAGCTAGTAGTTCTCAAAATTACAAAATCATGATTACATAAATTACTCTGTATAAGTAGGTTTTCTTACTCAATATACACTTCCTTTATATACATAATATAGAAAAGCTAATGTGTTTGGCTCAACTACAATAATTCAGTTTCATGAAAAAGACAGATTATAGCTTTTGGCTGCAACAAAGCATATGCTTGCATTTTCAGTTCAGCTTATTCAAGAAGAAGATAAAACTGAAACAAGTCATATTTTAAAGTACTTCAACCAAAAGGAAAAAATAATTTATGTTCAGAATAATAACATCCCATGGTTTTATTTTCACTTATAAGATAACTAGTCATCTATAGTCAACTTCTTCTGTTTTCTTAATGTAGATCCTCATTCTAATATTCTTCTCTTCCCATGACAGACTGGCTCCTCTTTGTCACTCACTTCTTAAATGTCAAAGAATATCAGAGAGCTGTACTTTGGTATCCAGGGAGCATATGTTTAGATGACTTTTTTTTTCTAATTGGATAAATTTTGGGTCTGATTCCTCTTCGCATTAATTAGGAGAGCCAGCTATGTCTTTTACAGAGTATTAGTCCCTTGATTATACAGCAGATAGAAGCAAGAAGTAGCAAAAGCAAGTAAGAGCACAGTTAAATAAAACAGCAGCTGTTGAAACCAGAGACAACGATCAACTTCATCTTGAAGTTTCCTACTGATGTCTAGTAAACGGGTGAGCTGAGAAAAAAAGAGATGAAACACTGCATCCATAAAATATTATATTTATCAGGTGAATGGTGAATAGGCACATTTGAAATCCAAACATTTAGGTAATATAATTAAATGTAAACAATTAAGTAATGTAATTTGAAATCCATATGCTTAAGTAATGTAATTAATATAGACAAAAACTGACTAAAAGCTATATATGCAGCACCAAAATATATTACTGATGTGAGTGTGCCTGATAACTTATAATTCAAAAGGGTTGAATTTTGGTAGGGAAGGGAGGAAAAAAGCACTAACT
>JAJPUD010016795.1:0-33030 GCA_023553655.1 Myrmecobius fasciatus
GTCTACTAGGAAAACTAGAAAGTAATTTGGAGAGAGAGAAAAAAAAAGAAAAAGAGAGAGAGAGAAAAAAGAGAGAAAGTCAAATACAGAGAGAAAAAGAGAGAGACAGAGAGAGGAGAGAGAGACAGAGAGACAGAGAGAAAGAGAGAAAGAGACAGACAGAAAGGGAGGGAAGGAAGGGGAGAGGAAGGAGAGAGGGAGAGAAGGAAGGAGAGAGGCTTTAATCATTATCTATTATCATATATGGAAATGTTCCAAAAGAACATTCAATTTAAATCTTAAAAGGTCACATCATTTTTTTTAATGGAGGAAAACAGACAAACATACCTTTTACCCTGCTGCTGCTAGAGTATTGGATTTTTTCATTTAATTTTTATTTTTTTCTCAATTACATGCAAACAAAAATTTTAAACATTTATCTTTTATAAAATTTTGAGTTCCATATTCTCTTCTCCTCCCACTCCAAACCCCTCCATGAGAAGGCAAGCAATTTGTTATACATTATACATATGTAATCATATAAAATATTCCCTGTCAAAGAAAATGCAGAGCAATTTCTCCCCACAAAATCAAAAGTAATCAAGAGTTGCTTTACATAATTTTGTATATATGACTTTTTCCATTTCCTTTGAACTTTTTAGGATGCAGATATAGTAGTGGATAGCAGAACTATATATAGTAGCTGGATTAAAGGGAGTGCATAGTTTTATACCCTTTTGATCATAGTTCCAATTTGCTCTCCAGAATAATTGGATCAGTTCACAACTCCACTAACTGTTCGTTAGTGTCCCTATTTTGCCATCCCCTCCGATATTTGGCATTTTACTTGTATATCATATTAGCCAAATGATAGGTGTGATGTGGATGAAAGTTTTATATGATCAGTTAGCAATGATTACGTATTCTGAAAACTGCCTGTTCATATGTTTTGACCATTTGCCTACTGGAGAATAACTTAATTTTTATAAATTTGATTGTATTCTCTCTCTATATATTTGGGAAATAAGGCTTGTATCAGAGAAATCTGCTGTAAAATGCTCCTGATCCACCACCCTCATTTCCTGTTTTCCTTCTAATTTTGGCTAGTTGATTTTCTTTGTGCAAAAACTTTTTAAAATGAAATATAATCAAAATTAGGAGAAGCTAGGTAGTGTGATAGTGCACAGAGTGTTGGGCCTGGAATGAGGAAAACTCATCTTCCTGAGTTCAAATCTGGCCTCAGACACTTACTAGCTGTGTGAGCCTGGGCAAGTCATTTAACTTTACCTCAGTTTCCCCATCTGTAAAATGAGCTGGAGAAGAAAATTGCAAACCACTCCATTATCTTTGCCAAGACAACACCAAATGAGGTCATGAAGAATCAAGCATAACCGAAACAATTGAACAACAATACCAAATTAAAATTATCCATTTTACATTCTGTAATGTTCTCTATCTCTTGTTTGATTATTAATTTATTGCTGCTAGGAGAATTCTTAAGGAAACAAGGGATAGACAATATCATAAAAGACAAAACAGACAATTTCGATTACATGAAATTGAAAAGTTTGTTCATAAACAAAATTAAAACAAGAAGGAAAAAAATGGGAAGCTATTATTTAGAGAAAATTTCTATATCAAAAATCTCTAAAAGTCTGATATCTAAGATATAGGGGAAATTAACATAAACAAATAAGACCAAAAGTTAATTAAAAAATACATAATTGGTCAAAAGTTATAAGCAAACAGTTCTCAAAGGAAAAATTGCAAACTAAGCATATTGAAGATTATTATGCAGCAAAAAAATAAAATAAAATCACTATCATTCTAATGACTAAGCTGTTGTTTGCCCTTCTCCACAAAGGACCATGATATCAGGGAGGTAATACCATAATATGCAAGTGAACTGAACTTAAGGAAGGGAGGGTTGTGCAAGGTCACTTGCCTTACTTCCCCCTCCAAGAGTCAGTGGCCAGATATAGATCCGGATGACTAGAGATGGCCCTGGATGAACCTTGGCCTTTTTAAATTAAGGTTTTCAGCAAGTCTCAGTTTGACTGAGGGCACACTCACTGAGTGATTAAGGCTAGGTCATAGTGAAGAATTAAGACAATGTGAGATGGGAATCCTGGGTATATTGAATATACTATCAGATAAAATGGCTGGGTTGGTTGATTTTGCTGAACGTGGGGAAGGTATTTCTTTGGAAATGAATATGATGCAAAAATAAAAAACATCAATAAAAAGGATATGATGAGCATTTTCAATTGAAGTGTTAAACCATGTTGGAATATTATTAGTATTCTTTTGATAATAGACATCAACCTCAGAAATCTTATAAGCAAATATAACAAAATTTGTTTTATTGCACTTGAGTAAAATCACAAAATGATTTTATTGCTTCTATTCATAGTATAGGAATATGGGAAATATTGCTTCTGTAATAATTTTCATATCAATTATGAAAACATCAATACATTATTCATACAATTATTGCAGATGTATGCTGTGTACTTTATTCTTTCTTCTACATTCTGTTTCAGTTATGGCATTCCTGTGAGAATCTTACCACCTTCCTCTTTTGGATTTCCAAAGTTAGAATTGGCATTATCAGTTAATAATCCTATCAATTATCAGTTCACAACACAAAAAAATAATTATTTGGGGGTATTTGTCTCATGTGGCAATCTGTCTAGAACATGCATGTGAAAATATCTTACTAAGATAAGAAAAAGTTTCTGAGGTTGGATGAATCTATCATAATGCTGACATGAAATTTTACCCAATTCCTGTTGCACATTCTTTTGTGACTGCAGCAAGAATGTTTTCACTGTCGCTCTTCTCTTTATTCTTATTAATGAAAATTTTGATTCATCTTAATATAGAAATCAGTTTATACTTGCAATGTCAAGGTCCACAATTGAGGTGACTTTTTTCAGGGTGATAAAAATTTCCCATTTCCCTTATCATAAGTTCTATCTCAACAGAAACATCTTGCACAAGAAAAAGTCTTCTTGGAAACTAAGGAGCTGATAGTTAATCTTATATTTTAAAATGTGAAGTGAAGTCAGATTTCATCTATGAATGATGTTTACTTTAGTATCGATTCCACTGTCTGCAAATTATTTTGGGTGGTTTGTTACATTTATTGGGAATGGGGGGGTGGTATTTCTGCAAAGGAATATTCCTATTCTTGTCTATGAAGGTTAGGATCTCTCTGAAGGATTTATGCATAAATGGGGAAAATAACTGTATAGGACACAAAGGTTTGATACTTTGGATGGCTGGGGGAAGAGGTTAGGGAAGAGGAAATTCAAATTAGGGAAATAATTCAGTGAAATTCAGTGAAGTTTTAGTGTGATTTAAAACTAAGCTTAAAACTTTACTAAAACTTTTGAAACATCCCATGTGGCTGAAGATCCAATGATACTTACTCCTTGCCTCGTTCAGCTAGCAAGTGTATTTTGTACTCAAATTCACATAAAACTGAAATATCAAAAGCGAACATTTTCAAAAGCATTTCAGATGATTTCAAAATGACCAGCAAAGCAACTACACCTCCAAGAAATTGTACCTGTCATTACTGTCTCATTCCATTTTATTAATTTTGCCTTGCTGCCACAATCTGCAGACTTTTACATTGAAGGAAAAATTCCCCAAGCTTTTTTATTAGAGCAAACAGCTCAATTTTAAGGGTTTTAAAATATCCTGCATTGGTGATAGGCAGTACATGGCTATAAAATACCTAACATGGGACTAATGTACATATCTTTTCATGAATAATCCTGCTATTTCTCTGATTTGTGAATCTCCATCTTACATCACTTAATTTTTCTGTGACATATATACATGCATATGTATATAACCATACCCACAAATACATAGATGTATATTTACCATACTATGTATTACTTGGTTTAGTATTAAGGCATCCTGAGGGAAAGATAGAAAGCTACATGAGTTTGATAAGGAATACCACTTCCCCTCAGATCTCAATGCAAATAAATTCAGGTTTTAAACTAAAAGAGCCCTGAGGACATCAGTGGCCCACTCCACCTCTCACCTTTAGTCCTTCAGCCCTAATTCTAGTGTGATTCCCATAGTTATCACTGATGGCAGCAATTCCTATGGAGAAGGAGCCTATATTCCTTACCAATATCACCAATAATCACTAACAACCTTCAAAGGTAAGAGAAGTTCACGAACTCCAGAAAGGCAATAATGCTCACACCATCATATCTGCTGTAATCAGCCCCCAAAGCCAAAATCTAGGATCTTTGAGCCTCTCTAAGTCTCAGTTTTCTGGGGGGAGCTGGACCCTTTGATTTTAAAGATCCCTTCCAATTACTGAGAAGAACTAAATCTATCTCAGTTGATTATCACATAATGTTCCTGTTACTGTATACAGTGTTCTTTTGGTTTTGCTCACTTCATTCAGCGTCAATTCATGGAAGTCTTTCCAGGCTTTTCTGAAATTAACCTGCTCCTCATTTCTTATAGAACAATAACAAATATTCCATTACACTCACATACTATACCTTATTCAGCAGCCATTCCTCAGTTAATGAGCATCCACTCAGTTTCCAATTCCTTGCCACCACACAAAGAACTGCTACAAACATTTTTACACATATGGGTCCTTTTCTCTCTTTCATGATCTCTTTGGGATACAGACCCAGTAGTGACATTACTGGATCACAAAATATATACATTTTTATATCCCTTTAGGCATAGTTCTAAATTGTTCTCCAGAATGGCTGGATCACTTCACAATTCTACCAACAATGCATTAGTATTCCAGTTTACCTCCCCCAACATTTATCAATATCTTTTCCTGTCATTTTAATCCATCTGATAAGTGTGAGGTGATACCTTAGAGTTGTTTTAATTTGTATTTCTCAAATCAATAGTGATTTTGAGCATTTTTCAATATAATAGATGTCTTTAATTTCTTCATCTAAAAATTGTTCATATCCTTTGACCGTTTAACAATTGGGGATGCAAAGGTGAGCAAAGGAAGGATGATGTTAAACTCAGGGTTCTTTTCATGTATTTTACTCCCTAGAAACTAGGTATAATGTTGGTCTAGGAAAGGGAAGAAATTAGATAGGGTGGCTCAGAGTAAATATTAGCAACGGAAGTCCCTTGCTGAAAGCAGCAGTCCTTTGATGAAAAATATCTTCAACCTATATCCCAACTATTATGAACTAATCATTCCCTCTTTTAAAATACAAATGATACAGGAAATCTAATTTTCACCTATATTTTAATATGATTTAATTTAGTCAAATTCACATCTTATTTAGGAACTATTTGATGGAGTGAGTATTGAATGTATAGTCATAAGATCTGGGTCCAAAATCTGATATCTGTGTGACTTGTACACTTATGTCACTTAATACCCTGAATGTGTTTACTCATTATAAAAAGAGGATTATAATTCCTGTTTCTCCTGCTCCTTAAAATTAAAGTGTTAAATAACATAATATACTTAAATTACTTGGAAATATCAAGGATGATTAATAAAATAAGGGGATTTGGAACTAATTTTGTAAGGTCTCTTCCATCTTGAAATCCTTTTATTCATGACCATCAGGAAATAGGAATATTTATTGGATTGGGGGAAAAGGGACATTTGACATAGAGGATAGTAAAAGTGTTTTGACTGATAGAATGGTATAATGTCAATGAATAGCTTGGATGCAGAGGAGAAGAGGCAAGATGTATGTGGGGATTTAAAAGACAAATGCTATTCTCTTGCATAGAAATCCATGCATAGCTAATGTGCTAATGAAAATAGCTGCTGTAAATGGTGAGTACTTGAGATGAACCATAGGAAATTAATCTAGAAGATCATTGACTTTAATTCTATGTGATTCATATGTCAACCAACAGTTTAGTATAACATAGATTAGCCTCTTAATTAAGCCTGGTTTGTCTTTACACAATACAATTGCTTCATCTTCTTAGGAGGAGAAGGAAAAGAATGAAAAGAAAAATAATAGGAAAGAGGTTGAGATATTCCCACAAGTCCCTGCTTTCTCCCTTTCCTTTTTTGTTATCAGGGATTTCCCTGTTGTAGAAACCTTTGAAATATTTCCCCTACAAATGCCAAGGTCTGCAGTATTGATCTAGAAAAGTAACCAGAGCCCATCCTAAGACGTAATTTCCTGTGGTACCTCTATATATCTTCTGTAATTGATTCAGTTTCTCAGGAGAATTGCTAAGATGAGAGGAAACACATTTCCATTCTTTACCCTTCTGTGAAAAATATAAAATACTGAACTTTCAGCTCAGTTGATAAAAAGTAAGGTTTGTTTAGGGACTAAACTGCAAACAGAAGGATGCTATTATGCATGCTATTTATTTGAGGGTAGGAAAATAAAATATTGAATAATGAATCCCCTGAGCAAGAGAAGGAACAAGGTAATTTCACCTATAATTGAGTCAAAGAACATTAAATTCAATAGGTAGTATATAGAACTGCCTGTGGGAAATCAAATGAAGTTATAGAGTTAGCTCAGGGCGGGGCATTTTTTGGGAAACTTTTATAAAAGTGGATATAGTTTTTTGTTGTCAGTCTAGGGAAAGAGCTGAAGGGTTAAAGGACACAATAAGGCAAAGGTTACTTCTTTAAAAATTGAAATCAAAGGCAGAAAGGAGAGAGTAACAGGACACTATTGCTCAGGAGATGCTGCTAAGTGAGGTGCCCAGCGGGAAAGAAGGATATCTCTTCAGAGAAACATCAGAGATTGAAGTAAAGGAGGTTAGGGAAAGAGCATCACATAATTGCAGGGGAATGCAGCAGGAGAAAGAAAAGCATTAAATTCATGTCTAAATGTAGTGATAATTGGAAGAAAATATTTCAGTGTAGTTACATATTTTAGATATTGAATATTTGTGGGTCTTTCTCCAAGTAGGGCCCAGTCATGCAAATGAAGTCTACCCCTATCTGAGTGGACAGATTCAAAAGCAGGATAAGGTAGGCATATGTTTCCTGAAGTTAACATTCAAACCGCTAGTAGCTCAGACTTCACTCTGAGTGTCAGTAAAAATCCAGGTTGAATAAAGAATACCAGAGGCATTTCAGAAGATTTTTTTTCTTTTTTTTCCAGTTCTTTCTCTTTTTTAAAATAGTATCTTTTTTTTCAAATACACACAAAGACAGTTTTCAACAATCACCTTTGCAAAAATCTTGTGTTCCATTTTTTTTCTTTCTCTTCCTCCCAAAGATATTAAACAATCCGATATAGATTAAGCATGTGCAATTCTTCAAAAGACTTTTTTATGTAAGTGGCTTTAACATTTTACAAATAAGTCTGTAGGAATACAAAATCAATCAATGAGCATTTAGTAAGCCCCTGCTGTGTGCAAAGTACTCAGCAACACGGAGATAATGACAAAAAATGATACAAAGGTATTATATTCCATCAGGAGACACACTATAATATAATGCAAATTAAAGACAATGAATATGGAGGGAAAGCAATTAGCAGTTGAAAGAATTAGGAAAGATTTCATGAAGAAAATGATTAGTATGATGTGCTTTGAAGGGAACTAGAGTTTCTTAGAGGTCAAAGTGAAAAAGTGATGGGGGATAGTTAATGCAAAATCTGGGGGGGGATCCATTCAAAGATGGGTGATGGGAGACAGACTGTCATATGTGAGGGCCAATGAAGCTCTGCCATGGAAGAAAAGTAATGCATGAGATTAGAAAGGTCTCTTGGGGGTCAGCCTGTGGATGGTTGGGAAGGACAAACTGAGTTAAATTTGACCCTAGAGGCAACGGGGAATATTAGAAATTTTTTAAGTAGGGGAATAATATGAAATCACTTTGGCAGCTAATATAGAAGATAAGGGGGAAAGAACAAGCTTTTGTTAAATACCTACTACACATTAAACCCTTTTTCAAATATATCACTCTATCACAACAACCCTTGGAGGTAGGAGCTATTGCTATGACTATTTTATAGAGGAGGAAACTGGAAATGCCACGGCTAAGTGACTTATGCAGGGCCACTAGCAAGTGTCTGAGGCTGGCTTTGAGCTCAGGACTTCTTGATTACAGGCCCAGCACTGGATGCACTGTGCTACCTAGCTGCCTCTCGATGGGAGAGGAGAAAGGCATGATTTAGGAGGATAGTTCTATGAAAGAAGTACTGAGGCCGTCAACAAGGGAGGAGACCTTGAAAGTGGAAAAACAGATGAGTATGAGAGATGTTGTAAAGGTAGAACTGACAAGACATGACATCTGGTTAATATTCCCCATGAGGAAGAACTAAAACCAAAGCTATCCACTTATGTCAATAGATGAGAAAAAGGGAGAGGGAATGAAGTGTCTCTCTCTCTCCCTCCCTCCTTTCTTTCCTCACTCTCTCTCTCCCTCTCCTCCTCCTCTCTCTGTCTCTGTCTCTCCTCTCTTTCTCTCTCAGTTTCTCTATCTCTGTCATCTCTCTGTCTTTGTCTCTCTGTCTCTATCTCTGTCTCTGTCTCTTTCTTTCTCTGTCTCTCCTCTCTCTCACTTTGTCTCTGTCTCTTATCTCATCTCTTTCTGTCTCTTTCTATCTCTCTCTGTCTGTTTCTCTGTCTCTCCTCTCTCTTTCTCTCTCACTTTGTCTGTCTGTCTGTCTCTGTCTCTTATCTCATCTCTTTCTGTCTCTTTCTATCTATCTCTGTCTCTCTCTTCTCTTTCTCTCTGTCTTTGTCTCTGTCTGTCTGTCTCTGTCATCTCTCTGTCTTTGTCTCTCTGTCTCTATCTCTGTCTCTTTCTTTCTCTGTCTCTCCTCTTTCTCTTTCTCTCTCATTTTGTCTATCTGTCTGTCTCTGTCTCTATCTCATCTCTTTCTGTCTCTGTCTATCTCTCTGTCTCTCTCCCCTCTCTCCCTGTCTTTGTCTCTATCTCTCTATCTCTCTGTCTCTCTATGTGTGTATATATGTGTACATATGTGTGTACATACACATATATGTGTGTGCACGCACACACATATGTATATGTAAAACCATTCTTTTCTGTTCTGGCTAGAAACCTAGGCCATAACCAGTTGTCCTGCCACTGGAGTTCCATTACTGGAGGAAAGAGTGAGCCTGAAGACTTTGCACAACTCTGCTTCATATACTCAATTCACTCACAAATCAAGACTTTACCCTTGTGAGATCATTAGTTGTCTTTAAGGAAAAGGAACAACTAGCAATAATAGCTCCATCTTAGGTAAAAGAAGGCATTTAAAAATGCAGATGTTTTAAATATTGTCTGACACATTTTTGTTAAAACACTTAAGGTACCACTTACATAGGGCATGTATAAAATCACAAGACAATCATTCAAGTTAGAGTTCTGGCAATATGATCTCCCATCTCTTATGAAGAATAACCTGCTCCTCCACCATTAATTTGGACACTGAAATTTTATAAATTAACTTGGAAGATTTGCATAATGCTACACAGATCTAATGAACAAATAGTGTATGAAGCAATCATTTAATCAAATCCTCTACGTCTTTTCACTGACTACTGCCAATATCTAGAAGTCACTTTCTCAGAATTCTTACCTTCTTTCACAGCTCAGCTTAAGGGCCACCTGCTAATAGAGCCTCCTAGCTGCTAGAGCCCATGATCTAGTTCCTTTGATTTCACTGACATACATTTTGTGCATGTCATAGAAAATGAATGTAAATTCCTTTAGAGCAGAAACTCTCATTTTGTGCCTTTGTCCACCATTCAGCACAGTATGGAATGTTTGGTAGGCACTTCATAAATGGTAATTGAGTTAAATTGAATTATGTCAGAGAACATCAACTGGAACCATGATTCTTTTACCTACTATTTTACAAGTTTGCATAAATCATTTAATCTTGCCAGTTGTCATTTTTCTCATTTTTCAAATAAGGGTATTGAACTAGAGCATCTAAGATAATTCAGGATTTAGGGCAGGAATGTTTAAATGTATGTGTGAGTATTCAGGTATATAATTTTACCAGATAAGAGGTTGATTTTGATATAAAAGATGTTTTAATTACTTATTAGTCTAGCTGCCTGGTGTGTGAGGTGATATGGATAGACGAATTTTACTTGGCAAGGGGACCCACAAAGGAGATATTTGAAGGCATTTAGATGGTCCACTGAGCCTGAAGTCAGGATAAATCTGAGTTTAAATATGGTCTTAGATATTTGCTAGTTGTGTGGCCCTGAGCAAAAACCACTTAACCTCAATTTTTTCATCTGTAAAATGGGAATAATAATAGTATCTATCTCCTAGATCAAATGAGGATCAAATGAAATAATATTTATAAAGCACTTTGGAACAAGGTAAGGGGAGAGATTGTGTTACTTATTTTGTATCCCCAGAGGCTTGAGAGAGAAAAGATTTGTTTCACAATTATAAGTTAGTCAGTGCCATTTGTACCCATTTCCCTTTGTCTATAACTGTGCGGTTAACATACTTTTAGTACAATTTTTTGTGCTAAACACAATATAGTGCATAGAGGATATTTCTTCTGACTTATATGGGTTGTGTGATCATAGGCAAAGTCAATGAATGTCTCGTGCTTTGGTCTACCTATTCTTTAGGTTGCTAAGAATGTGCCAGCTTAATTTGAAATAAGTACTTTCCTCACGAGAGCTCTCTATATAAAAGAATTCCTTTGAAGTCTGGTTGCTACTCTGATAGATGAGTTTTTGTCTCCTTTTGACAAGATTCAGGTCTCCATGAAACTTTTTTATGATGGTCTCATCAAGGGCCTTTTATTTTTTAACCATCACATCATCCTGGAAACTTGAACACTGCCCTTTGTTCCCTCAGACATGATAGGCAAACTCTTTGTTTTATCTTTCTGATCTAGACCTCCTTAAAGCTTTCATCAGGTACTTTCAAATATACTTTTTTTTTGTGCTTTTCTGGCATTAGTGACTTCTTTATGAATTCTATTTTTCCATTAGAATGTAAACTCCTTGAGGTCAGGGACTATTTTTTTTCTTTTTTGGTTGTTCAGTTGTTTCAGTTGAGTTCGATTCTTGGTGACCCCATTTGGTGTTTTCTTTGCAAAGATAATTAGGTGGTTTTCCATTTCCTTCTCCAGCTCATTTTACAGATGGGGAAACTGAGGCAAATTTGCCCAGGGTATCTGAGGCAGGATTTGAACTCAGGAAGATGAGTCTTTCTGACTCAAGGGTTAGTATCTAACTATTTGACTCCATATATTGTCCCAGTGATTGTCTTGCTTGCTTATATTTGTACCCTCAGTACTGTATATAGTGAGGATTTCACAAGTTCTATTCTCTCTCCTCTCTCTGTCTCCCTATCTCTGTCTATGTCTGTCTCTCTCTTTCTCTTTCTCTTGTTCTTTCTCTTTCCCTCTCCCTCTCTCTCTCCATTCATCTATCTCTGTTTTTATATCTCTCTTTCCCTTTCTCCCTCTCCATCTCTCTTTCTCCATTTTTCTCTTTCTCCCTTCATTATCTCTTGCTCTCTTTTTCACTGTGTCCCAGGTTCTCTTTTTCTTTTTCCCCTTTGCTCTTATTCTCTCTCTCTTTTTCTTCTCTCATCCTTTCTGTTTTGTCTTTCTCTCTCTTCTTTCCCCCTTCTTTCTCCCTTTTTCTTTCTCCTTCTCTCCCCCTCTTTCATTCCCTTTTACTTCTCTCTCTCTATCTCTGACTCTGTCTCTCTGTCTCTGTCCATCTCTCTCTATCTTTCGGTCTCTCTCTTTGTCTCTGTCTCTGTCTCTCTCTCCCCTCTCTCTCTTTTTCTATTTGACACACATACTAACACATTTATAATCTTGCCTGTCTGTCTGTCTATCTATCTATCTA
The DNA here is from genome assembly GCA_023553655.1 of Myrmecobius fasciatus. Lineage (NCBI taxonomy): Eukaryota > Metazoa > Chordata > Mammalia > Dasyuromorphia > Myrmecobiidae > Myrmecobius > Myrmecobius fasciatus. Next base: position 11,785 of record JAJPUD010016795.1, read on the forward strand.
TCTTTTGGCTCTATCTTTATCTTGATCGTTTTTTCAAAGGGAAGTTTCTATTCTATCATGTCTCAGCACAATATTTACCACTTGTACAATAACACTGTATAATTAATAGTGTACAATAAATAGTATATTGATTCATAGTCAATGACTCTGGTGGTCATTGTCTATACCTTCTACCCTCTCCCCTCCATTTTTCCAATAAGAATGGATTTGGGTGGAGAAAGGAGGATGGTTTCTTATTACCCTGCTTCATCCTCTTTTTACAGACCAGAAAATTGAGGCCTAGAGAGATAAAACAATTGCTAAAAGTCATCTAAGTAATTAAGTGGTGGAAAAACACAATTCTATTGGTTCTAAACCTAAAGTCCTTTCTACTGTACTCAGCATATTTTTTCAAGTATACATTATTTCCAAAGAAGAATTATTTAAAGAGATTAAATTCTAGCAAAACAAAAACCACAGATTAAATTGAAAACAAAGTTTCCAAAAATTTAAAATATTGAGCCTAAAGTAAAGATTATGGAATATTTCTTAGCAGCTGAATATACTCTCCATTGTGACAAAATAATGAACATGACAAGATGAAATTAACATCTAAGAACAATTGTTAAAAAAAAAAAATCAGCCCAGAGATGCTCATCCTCCTTTCTTTATTTCTCTTAGAAGGTTTTAACTACTTACAAATAAGAATGGAGAATGAAAATAGGACTTCAGAATACTCAGGGTGACCTTTAATAATAGATTTAAAAGGCTCTGGAAATGTCATAGAATGGTAGATGATAAAATTTGCTCAGAACTAGTGAAAGAAAAAAAAATGTTCCCTGTCTTTTGAAAAGAAATGTAAATGATTAGATTGCATGAATTCATCCCACATGTTGTATTCTAATATACATATGGAAGAGAGAAAGATTTGCAGTTTTCTGGTGGGATAGGGGTTGGCCTAGGAACTAAACTTGCCTTAATGTACTTTTCCAGAAAAATTGCTTTCAAAGAATTGTAGATTAGTCATTTAACATCAGACACATGTTTCCTAAGCCTGAGGGCAAGTTTCAGAAATAGAAAACACTACACAAATATGAAAGGAAGCCTGGTAGAGTGAAAAATGAGCTCTAGTTCCATATTTCCAATAGTAGCTAGTATTTATATAGCACTTTAAGGTTTGCAAAACGCATAGTAAATAGATGGAAACTGAATATTCAAATCCAGGTCCTTTAACTCCAAATCCAGGGAGATGTGAATTCAGGTCTTCCTGACTTCAATTTAATACTCTATCCATTTCACCATATTATTATTCTCTATTCAATAGGGATGGCTAGGTGACACAGTGAATAGAGTGCCAGGTATGGAGTCAGGAAGACTCATATTCCTAATATGGTCTCAGATACTTATTAACTGTGGGACCCTGGACAAGTCAACTAAATCTGCTTGCCTCAGTTTCCTCATCTGTAAAATGAGTTGGAGAAGGTAATGGCAAAACCATTTTAGTATCTTTATGAAAAAAAAACCCAAACATGGTCATGAATAGTTGGACACAACTGATTGTTCATCAATAAAGAACACTGATATATGATCAAGTTCAAATAAAATTTTCTACTTCTCTGTGTCATAGTTCCCTCTTTTGCAAAATGAGGCAATTCAACAAGAAAATATCTTTTGGCTCTTAATTTATGATATTATACAAGTGGTACCAACACTGGACAGAGGTAAGACAGAAATGAAGTCTTCTTTTCATTTTGTAGCAGAAGTGATAAATCATGAAAATATTTGTGTAATAGGAATCTCACTGATAAAAGGAGAATCAGGATGAATTTCACATCTCTGCCTTAGATCCTTATATCTTATATCCGGTTCAATGAGACACTGTGTCTCCTGAGATCCTTTAAACTGCATATGTTATGAATGCTGTTAGTATATCTCTATAAGTGACTCAGACATGTCAAAAATATGTGGGACCCTTTGCCAAGTAAGAGATTCCACAGAGACATCATGAGCCTGAATCTTTACAATTGGAATTTCATTCCTTTGTTAAATCTTCCAAAGTTCCTATGAAAAGGTAATACCATAACCACCACCCCAAGTAACTATCCCTGAAAAGTGAATTGTAATCCATTGTAAGTGAATTCTTTACCTGATAAAAGGGAAGAAATGGGAGAAATAAGGCAGAATCTAGGGGAAGGAATTGGGGAGATGAAGGAAAACAGAGAAAAATGAGAAAGGGGGTTGAAAATGAGAAAGGATACCATATTTTTAATTTCTGAAATTAATTTACCAATGAAGAAATCTCCAATACATTCAAAAAGTCTGTATTTATATTGTGCTGAGTCTTTTTTACCCCCTTTTTTAACTATATTTTTCTTTAGGTCCCTTTCTCACTCTTTTGTTTTTAAACTTAATCTTCTCATCAAACTTCAGCTAAGCTAATTTTTCACTAAAGGATTGAGAGATAACAAACAAATTAGAGTCTCATATCCTTTGTAAGCTTTTAAAGTCATATGCTTTTATAAAATATACTATAATTCTATTCATTTCCATTTCCAATATTTACACTCATGAAAGGGAATCCAACATATCAAGAGTAGGAAAAAATGGGTTTAGAAGGATTGCTGAATTATAATACATTTTTCTTTCCTCACAAATGTGAGAGGATGAAAATAAAGAGAATAAATTAATTATATCCTGAAATCTTAATCTAAACATGAGTCATTTTAAGTGGAAATTAAGCATGAAACAGCCTTACTTTGGAACTTTTGTGAAGGGTGGAATTAATGAATTAGGTGCTTTAAAAAACTGGTGAAGAACTCATTTCTTATGTCATCACTAGAATCGATATAATAATATTATAATATTATTATCTTTTAGGAGATAAGTGTATTTGGGAAAGGAAAATGAGTCAAGTAATGCACTGATTCAATCCATATCATCCTACTTCAGAAAAAGGGGGTGGGGAACACTAGGGAGAATGTTTCATGAAGGAAATTATGGAATTTGTGAGAGTGAGCAAACATTAGCTGAAGATAAGTGATTAGATACTAATGTTGGAAGCAAAGATATGTCTTAGTATGTGTAGACTTTTTAAATACTCATCTTTGATAAAATAACATTTAAGCTTTTCATTCACTGAGCTTCATAATATATTGCCTACTGGAGAAAAGTTGTCTTTTGAGGATTTTTCTGTAAATAGACTAAACAGAGTGAATGGATTATTCTGGCATTCTAGCAAATTATTGCTCTATTGACATGATGGAGAATGGGCAGTCATCTGCAAGTGTTTAATTTACAAAAGCTCTTCACAATTACCAGAAGCACCATTTCCTCCTAGCATGCTAATTTACTATCAGGCACTACGTTTACTTTCAAAATGAAAGAAAAATTATTTTAAATGACTGAATTAAAAAGAACTGCACTTATTAAAACAACACCAGAATACACTCTTCACAAGTTCTGAGAGGTTTACAATTTGACAATTAAATTGTCTCTAGCTCTTGCCCTCTATTCACTTCTATAGGGAATCACAGGGATCATGGTTCTGGAGCTAGAAAAGACTTAAAAAGTCATCTAGTCCAACCTCTTCATTTTTATAGAGAAAAAATGGAGGCTTATAGAAGTTTGTGATTTACCTAAGGTCACATCGATAGAAATCACCAGGAACAGAATTTGAGCTCAACTCATCTTGATTCTGAAGTCATTATTTTTTACTGAACTGCCTCCATTAAGGATGTATTTGAGGCTTTGCTCACATTGTAAATCTATCCTCGTAACTAGTACATAGAATTTGTCTTTTCAAGCGTGATAAGGGGGGAACTCGAGTATAATTAAAGAGGGGACATAATTGTTATTCATCCTTTTTTGAAAAGGACCAATGACATCAAGGGTGCTATGTGACTTGGGAATGAATTGGATATAAGGGAGGCACAAGTGTACAAATTTGTCAGTATCATGCTTTCTTCCTGAGTCATGGAAGTGCCATAGCAAGATAAATGTCAATATAATTAGCTTACTATGGGTAACCTTGACTTCTTTGATCTCTGAGCAACTCCACAATACCTTCTTCAGCTGCCTTCATTGGGATAGAGGGTATAGGATGAACAGAAAGAAGGAAAAAAAGTACCTTTGTCCCATTTCCAGTTATCAGAGCGGGAAGACAAAGGTCACTGGTTGCTTTCTCCAGATTGAACTATGATATGGGCTCTACTCCAAATACCAAAAGAACATTTTTGCATGATTTTGCTAAGTAGAGTCATTTTTGTATAATTTATCTCTTGGGGCTTTCAAAAGTAAGGTTTTGAGGAAAGAGAACTTCAAAATAGTCAATCCTAATTTGTCATGAAACATTAAAATCCATGTTCAAAAACTTAGATTAAAATATATCCAGAACTAGATTTTAGAATTGGGGAAATTGTGAAATGAAGCAAGAGTTGGACTTAAATTCAAACACCTATCTAGCAGTGAAAAATGCTGCTTTAAAAATGGTTATTCTTCTACTTGTAAAGCAAAATGCTACTTCTTTCCAATTGAATTGTGCTCTAAGAACAAGGATAGAAGTTCTTGCATGGAATTACTATGAAGAAGCATTTCTTAAAGAGAGCATTTTTATAATTGTTGCATCTCTTAAAGAACTAAATCCTTTGTAATTTTTATAATTTTTAAATAAAATACAATATACTTCCATTCCTGAATTAATTTACATTTCCAATATTTATACTTTTGAAAAGGAGTCTAATACATCAAGAGTTAAAAGAAAAAAATATGATTTTAGAGGGATTGCTGAATTGTAATACATATTTCTTTCGTCACAAATGTAAGACAATACAAATGAAGACGATATATTAATTATATCCTGAAATCTTACTGTAAACATAAGTCATCTTAAGTTGAAACACAGTAACCTTACTTTGGAGCCCTTCTGAAGGGGAATGAAATAATAAATAGGTCCCTTAAAGGATGTAACATGATCTATATTTCTATAGATCTATGATGTACATGTAATAGTCATTGAATAAATATTCATTTTCAAGTGGATGCTTTGGGTATTCAATCTTGTGAAGACTAACTTCAGTGGCTTTGCAAAACTGCAATGGCATTTTGGAGGGAGAAGTGAAAGGAATACCATTTATTAAGCACCTATTATGTGCTGAGTCACTAAATAAATATTATCTCATTTGATAATATTCACTTATTATATAGAGACTAATCTAGTAGATGTTGAGGAGAAACTTGAAGAGATTTTAATACTAGTCTGGGAGGAAATCATTGAACTTACATAGGGACTACTCTAGTAGAAATTGTGGAGAAACTTGAAGAGGTTTCAATATTAGTCTGGGATGAAGTTACTGAACTGGAAAGCCCTTTAGGACTTCAGGAAGCTTCAACACTAACACAAATATATATATATATATATATATATATATATATATATATATATATATATATATAAAAAGCTGAGTTTTCCCCTTCTTTTAATGTTCCAAAGGGAAAGAGGAAGCAGAACAGTGATTACAATGATAAAATACTGAGAAACAAAAGAAATTGTACCTTTTGTATTTTTCTCTGTATATTTTATATTCAGTTTTGTTTTTTGCCAAAAAATAAAAACATCATTAATGTACCAAAAATGAAGGCCTGGCAACAATTTAAAAATGAAAGCATTTTGCTTATTTACTGCTGGAGATTATTATGGGTTTATATCTCAGGAGGATTCTGACCCCAAATATTACTGTCTTTTTCCTTCTAATTCACTATATACTCTTTGTTAAATATACAAGTCGAACCTCTGCCAGTATGCACTGACAAAATCCAATTGAGGTTATGAAAAATACTATAACTGTAAATCTTTTCCAGATATCTTTGCTCCATTTCCATTCTCAGTGCAAGCATTTAAAAGAAAGCAGAACTGACACATTCACATAGCCACCCATTTTTTAAATACATGATTATATATACTTGAAAAATTCTTTAAACAGCACAATTTACAGAAATAATTTTAAAAGAGGTAGTCATGGTATGAAGCTACCAAAAGAGGAAGAGAAAGGTCATTGGTTGCTTTCTCTTGACTGGACTGTAACCTCAATACAGAGTTCATTCTCTCTAGATATGGTTTGTTCTGGCTTAGAACACCCCATAGCTGTTTCTGATCTCCCACCTATTGCCATGGTATCTACCTCGTCTTCTCACCTGTTAGACTTGGTTTCTGTATCCCAAAGCATGCAGGGTAGTTTGCTTGTTGTTGAAAGTCAGAAATCCTTTCTGAACTTAGAGAATGCTGCTAAGCAATAGGATGCCCAATAACAGAGAGCACTACTTCCATCATCCCTTGCTTTGTATCCAAGTCTTTTGACAAAGATCCAGAATGTTGCATTCCTCCCCAATGTTAGAATATTTTAGAGTCCCTTGAAAAATCAGTCACATGAGATGACAACTGCCAATATACAGAAGTAACAAAGTAAGAAAACACTTAAGAAAACAATGATTTGTCTAGTGCTTCAAATAATCACCTCAGGGTCTCAGATAGCAAATAATTTGACAGGCTGCTTCATTGATTAACTGTCTAAATTACAGATTGTTGTTCTTCTTGTTCTTGTCTAAATCATAGGTAGGACATGTTATATGTAAATACCGTAACAATACAAACATATTCATAAAATATCAACAAATAAACATAATAGCAAATCAATGCAAACTAACAAGACCATAGCAGTAAACCTAAAATATAACAAAGAGTGCTTGAGCATTAGGATATACAAAGTTTTTAAAAGCAATTTGATGGATAATTAACAGCCACATATAGTTACAAAAGTTGAATAATATTGATATTTTATCAAGTAAACATAAATAGAAAAATATTGTCATCAGCATAATGGGGACATACAATGATTCTAGTGTGATGCTCATCAATTCATACAATTATTTGCAAGGCATGGGTTATATATGCATTAGAATGGCTGTCATTTGACTATTTGTGTAGCCTCTTCTGTTTCATTTCACAGATTAATCTAGAAACAGATTGAAAAGGTCTAGCTCTCTTGTAACCTATTAATCTATCTGCTCCTAATCTGAACTAGTTGTTGTGAGCTCATCATAGTTATCATCATAGCTATAATTCTTTATTCATTCCTCCACTTAAGGAGAGGACTTAGCTCAGACATCTTATTTCTCACTTGGGGACTTCACTGAATTACTTCTTCACCATGTCCCTGCGTCTAGTACTTTCTTCCCCTTTCAGTCCTTCCCATCCACTTTCTAGCTTCCTTTTTCTTGTTGTCTCCTCCTCCTCCCCCCATTAGATTATAAGTTCCTTTCTTGTATAGACCATCTTACTTTTTTCCATACTTATATCCCAAGCACTTAGCACAGTGCCTGGCACATAGTGGGCATTTGAAAATGTATTAATTATTCATAAACCTGAAGTAATATAGGACCCAAGCTGACTGTGAATGTTTGGGGGGGGCCACCTTTTTTATTTAGAATCTATTGTAGTAAATGTAAATTGTCTCTTATTTGCTCATCAGGAAATTCAACTAACTGCCCTGTGGTTGTAGTGAATTTCTAAGATTAGATCTTAAACAGACTATGTCCAGTCTTCCCACAACTAGTTATGGAATAGTTATGTATATGGATAGTTAACTAGTGAGCCCCTGAATACCAGTTTCTCAGTAGAGCTCTTGTTGTCAATGAACTTTGGTATCCTACTGTCATTTATTTCAATCAGTTTTTCTGAGCCAAAGATATGGCTAGTTAACATACATCTTTCAACAAAATGATTGCATTTCCTCTTCTTCATTGTTTGAGGCTCCAAAACATGGATCAATGGTTAAACACAGCTCTAGGTCAAAAATTAGTTAAGTATGGTGAAAAGCCCATTCTTACATTACATTACACAAGATTTTTGTTCTAGGATCAATGCTCCTTAGATGTTCAACATGTGTCTTCTTTGGGAGAGATAAGATATATTTCTAAACTTCTTGATGATTGACAAGACTTAATATTTCTTTAATGACATGTTCCTAAAGTCTCTGCCTTGGAATGGATGCTAGCAAGGAAACTATATAAAGAGAAATACTTCTCTCATGACAACAATGGATTCTTCCTGTTTCCTGGTAGGGTACACTTGTGCATATTCAATATAATAATCAGTCACTACTAAAATATGATTTGTAGCCTTAATCTCTTCTTCCAGGAATAACAAGTCACTTGTCACTTTCTGCTAAATAAATGACAGTGGCTCCCCATCATCTACAAGATCAAATATAAAATCTTCTATTTGGCTTTTAAAGTCCTTCACAAACTAGTTTTTTCCCCTATTTTTCTAGTCTTCTTACATTTTATTCCCTTTTATGTATTCTGTGATCTAAGGAAAATGGTTTTCTTGCTGTTATTCTCACATGACACTGTATTTCTGACTGACTTTTCATTGACTTTCTCATCCCTGGAATGTTGTCCCTCTTCTTATTTCACTTCTCAAATTCTAATTTCTATAAGGGGTCTTTCCTGGTTACTCTTCTCCATCCCCCCACCCCCCCAACGCCTTCCATCTGAGATTACCTCTCAATTCACCAGTATATATCTTGTATGTACATATAATTTCTTTCATGGAAAATTGAACTGCCTTGAAATATGGTCAAAAGATATGAACAAGCAGTTTTCAGAAGAAATTAAAGCTCTCTCTAGGCATGTGAAAAAATGATCTAAATCATTGTTGATTAGAGAAATACAGATTAAAACAGCTCTGAGGTACTACCTCACACCTATCAAATTGGCTAATATGACAAAAAAGAAAAGAATAAATGTTGAGGGGATGTAGGAAAATTGGAACACTAATGCACTGCTAGTGGAGTTGTAAACCATTCCAATCATTCTGAAGAGCAGTTTGGAACTATGCTCACAGGGCTATAAAACTGTGCACACCTTCCGAACCAACGATATCATTACTAGGTCTGTATCCCAAAAAGATCATAAAAGGCGAAAAGGACCTACATGTACAAAAATGTTGATAGCAGCTCTGTTTGTGGTGGCAAAGAATTGGAAATTGGAAGTTTGCCTTTGAATTGGGAAATGGCTGAAAAAATTGTGGTATATGAGTGTAATAAAATATTATTGTACTATAAGAAATAATAAACAGGTGGATTTCAGAAAAACCTGCATAGACTTACATGAACTGATGCTGAGTGAAGTGAGTAGAACCAGGAAAACAGTGTACACAGTAACAGCAACATTGGTGCGATGATCAACATTGAGACGGTGCTCTTCTCAGCAATACATTGATCTAAGGCAATTCCAAAAGACTCATGATGGAAGATACTACCCACATATAGAGAAAGAACTGTGGAATCTGAATACTGATAGACACATAATATTTTCACTTTTTTTTCTTTCTTGTAGTTTTTACCTTTTGTTCTGATTCTTCTTTCACAACATGACTAATGTAGAAATATATTTAATATGGTTGTACATGTATAACATATCAAATTGCTATCCATCTTGGGTAGGAAGGAAAAAATGGAAATCATAATCTTATAAAAGTAAATGTTGAAAACTATCTTTACATGCAATTGGAAAAAATAAAATACTGTTAAGTGAGGGAAAAAATTAAACTTCTTGAGGGAAGGGACTATATTTTTGCTTTTCTTATTTCCTTCACAATGCCTCACACAAAGTAAGCACCTATTAAATGCCTTTTGATGATGGTAATGAGGATGATGATAAAGATAAATGCCAACAAGTTCTAAAAGTTTTTTATTTGCAAAACATATGTATGGGTAATTCTTCAACATTAACCCTTACAAAACTTTATGTTACGAATTTTCCCCCCAAGCCCCACCCCTCCCCTAGATGGCAGGAAGTCCACTACATGTTAATTATGTTAAAATACTTGACAAATTGAATATGTGTATACATATTTTTACAGTTATCTTGCTGTGCAAGAAAAGTTGGATCTACAACAAAAAAAAATCTGAGAAGGGAAACATAATGCAAGCAAACATCAGTAGAGACCATGAAAATGTTATGTTGTGGTCCACATTTCACATCCCTCTCTATGGGTGTATATGTCTTTCTTCACTTAACAATTAGAACTGGTTTGAAACATTTCATTATTGAAGAGAGTAAAAGGTTGTTAGTACTTACATTCTCCAAATAGATAGCATGAAGAACTAATGTGCTAATTTTCTTTGAAAACAAGGAAATTGTTTCATATTTTTCAGTGACATATGATGCTGTTTTAGGCCAATAAAATAGATTTCTTACTAACTCCAAATTTTATTCTTGACCTATATGTCCAAAGTTATGAAACAGTTTTTTCATAGCCATAGAGCAATATGTACTAGGCTTCCTACTATTGCTTCCTACTATTATGTGGGATTAGTTTCAGTCTGGGATAATATTAATTTGCATAATTTAAGATCCAACTTTTGTCATTGTATGTGTGTGAATAGTAGATAAGTACTTTAAAATCATTATTTTATTTCTTGACTCATATCACTTCTTACAATATTTTATCAGTCATTTGTTCTTACTACCAGTCATTTATAGACAATTAAGGCAGAGAAGATTGACTCAACAAAGCAAGGTTCATATATGTTGCCTAGTGGAAGATCCAAGCTCTGTTACTTTTCCACTTGAACATGGCCCAATTTCCTAGAAATCACATTTAACTTGTTTTTCACCATTAATTCAGTGTATTATATCGCTTTTGGTACAAAGGATTTGTGTTCACCTAAGTTTTCCTTGGATCAAAATGAATGATCAATTCATAACTGTCAGTCCATATTTGCAACCTAGCTTCATATGCTCAATCTTTAAGCTTTTTGACTAAAAGCTGAGCAAGCAAGTCTTGCTTTCACTAAGTGCTATTTTGGCAAATGAACAGGTTTCTGGTGACTATAATTCTCTTGGTACAAGATTATTCATAAGCCCTACACACTGGCATTTGTATAAGGATGAAAGGCTTGCTTGCATCTACAAAGGTCAATCCCAGTGAACTCATGAGCTAGATGACTATATTTTAAAAAGCTTATTCACATTTGCTGGTCCATCAATTTTCAAATGGCTCTGAATGAATTTTAAGACAATTTGGCCTTTTCTTTCATTCTTGTCTTTCTTTTTCTTATGCAAATGCAGGTGAAATCATTCAGTGGCTTAATAATAGAAACAGATTTGTAATAATGAGGGACAAATAAAACAATTCTTAGATTTAGAAGGTTCTTTATATGTGGCCAATTCAGAACATTTCTATCTTCTCTGGGTGAGTTCCCATACCTTGCTGTGACAGTGTGACTCATGTACTTGGAGAGTCTATAAAACTGGAATTTGCTATGGAAAGCTTAATGCTCCTTCTCCTTTAAAGTTTACTCAGTCTATAATGATCACCTAATCTGTAGTCTTGTGGCTATTTTGTACCTAGTTCCTGCACACTCCCTATCCTTCCTCAATAGTTAAATGCTTGGCTCATAGTTTTCTTCCTCTTCTAGCCTCATACTATACTCCCTCAAATTTCCTAATCTCTCAGTTTCTCAAATTATTCATTTCCCATGATTTATTCTCTATAGAATCACAGCTACACATAAAGATGGTCATATCTTCTTGTCATCACTCATTAAAGTTCTACATCTGTATTTGCATGAACTTTGAAATCCTTTTATTTCATTATAATCTGTTGTCATTCCACCTATTCCTCTATCTGACAAGTCCAAACTCTGTCCTTTGCCCTCATTATAACCCTTTAATCCATCCTGCAGCCATTCTCTACCCTCCACCGCCAACCTCTGCATTGGCTACTTTCTCTTTTCTTCCCCATCTTGACACATGGTGAACCAGTTGAATTTGCCATCTGTCAAATGACCACTTACTCTATCAAAGATTTTGTCCTGTCAAACTTGGATTGCTCTCACCATCTACTACTTTAACCCTACTTACGTGCTACTGAATAAAACTTAATAAAATCACAAAAGCATAGATGACTGATTTCTCCAAAAAATTTTTTTTTCTGTAATTTCAACTAGGTCCTCAATGTAGCAAGGCAGTTCTTTTACATTCTCTGTGCTATAGTGACACTGCTGAGGTTGTTCTTAACTTTTCATTCCTCCTCAGTTCTGAGTTCTTCCCACCCCCTCTACCATCCTCTCAAATGAGAACTTTCTCATTAAAAATGTTTTCTTCACTGTGTTCCCTATTGTCTCTGACATCATTTCACAACAATCAGATAACTCCTATTAATATCTTCTTTCCATCTTATATAACAAATGTCCCTCTTAACAAGACAACCATCTCTGTCTTCTCTGACCAATTGCCTTGTCATCATCTCTACTTTCTCAACAATCTTCAATCCTGTCTTATCTTCTGGTGGTTTCCATATTGTCTATAAAAATGGCCTTTTCCATCCTCAAAACCTCTCATCTAATTCAGCCATCCTGAAAGGCAATCTATCCTCCCATATTTCCCCTCCCTTTTATGATTAAATCCTTGACGAAGTTGTCTATATTTGGTGCATTTGATTCCTTTTATCTTCTTAAATCATTGTAATCTGGCTTCTGATCTCATCATTTAATTATTTTCTCCAAAGTTACCTATGATCCTTTGATTGCAAAATTGAATTGTCTTTTCCCAGTCTCTTCATCCTTCTGCCACTGACAATTATCCTCTTAACCTAAATATTTTCTTCTCTTTATATTTTCATGATACCACTAACTTCTAGTTCTCCTCCTACCTACCTGAATGCTTTTCAGTCTCTTTTGCTGGATTTTGAGGTCATGCTCATCAACTGTGGATGTCCCACAAGGCTCTGGCCTGGATCCTTTTCTCTTCTCCCTTTATATTACTTGATTTGGTGGTCTCAGCTCCCATGGAGTCCACTATTATGTCTAAGAATCATCTAGATTTGTCCAGCCCTAACCTATATGCTGACTCGTAGCCTAGCATCTGCCTATTGGACATCTCAAACTAGATGTTCCACTGAAATTTTAAACTCAACATATCAAAATTAAATATCTTTTTCTCCCACTTCAAAACCTTCCCTCTTCTTAACTTTGAGATTCTACCATATTCCCTAGTTCTAGTTGATTTGTGAACCTATATAATTATATAACCTAAATAAATAACACTTCAGAAAACATTTCTTGGGAGAAAAGGGATCATTAGTGGAAAAAGTTTAAGCAGCCCTGCCCTACCCCATATACTGTTACTCAAAATACTCTATCTTTGGGTTCCATGAATTTTCCTTGGCTGTCCCCCATTTTTGGAACTTCTCTCCCTACACCACATTCTCTGTTACTCAAAATACTCCATCTGTAGGTTCTATGAATTTTCTGTGCCTGTCCTCATTTTTGGAACTTCCTTCTCCATTGTTTTTGCTCTTAACTTCCCTGGCTTCCTTCAAATCTCAGCTAAATTCCTTCCTCCCCCTCTATTCTGAAATCTGAGAAAATCTGAACTGAATAGCCTACTACACAACTTTATTTAAAAAGCCTGTTGATTGTAGTATAACAAAAGCAAATTTTATTTGCTGTAATTGAGAGGATCACTAATTTGGAATAATCTGGATTTGAATCCTGGATGTAGTGTTTACTTTCTATATAAGTTTTGGGGGAAATCACTTAATTTATCTATGTCTTTGCTTTCTCATCTGTAAAATAAGGGCATAAAGATATAGTATTGGAAAGAATTTTGAGATCATCTAGTTTAACCTATTCATTTTATTCAAGGAAACTGAAGTGAGAGGCTAATGATTCATCAAGGTGACTTTGCTCTCTTTGCTTAGGACAGTGTCAGGCACAAAGCAAGTGCTTAGTGAACATTTGTTGTTTTTCCAATGTTTTTCCAAAGATGACAATGTCAGCAGGTATAATGACACTTCCAAGTATTTCAAGTTTAGTTGGATGTAAACTTTGAGTTAAAAGAAATGAAAGTATCCCTCCTCAACAAAAAGAAAATTGTTTATCAAAATTATTTAAAAAAAAAACCTTTCCAAAAGAAAAAATACAATTTTGTTAAAAGTCTAAAAAAGTCTCTTGAAGTTTAAAGAATGTTAGAAAGGTAATTTATCACCAATAAGTAGCAGCAATTCTGCCTCTACTTATTCTATTTCCCAGTTTGGATGGAGCTTCCAAAAGTAGCTTGTGATATGGATCTCAAAGAAAACAAGTATCTAGAATTCAAATTGCATAAATGAAATTAAGACCCTTACTTCACAAAACACGATTTAAGATGTCTAAAGTACTTTTTAAAAAATAGAATGTTTATTTGCCTTGGATCTTATCACTTTAATATACAATAAGTTTCTTGAAAGCAAGGATCTTCCCCTAACTAAATTTTCTATTTCTATCAGTTGATGTTATCCAGTTGTTTCAGCCATATCTGATTCTCTATGACCCACTTTGAGATTTTCTTGGCAAAGATTTCCTTCTTCAGCTCATTTTGCAGGTGATGAAACCGAGGCAAACAGGGTTACGTGATTTATACAAGGTCATACAGCGCGTGCCAGAGGCTGAATCTGAACTTGGATCTTCCTGATTCCAGGCCTGACACACTATCCACTGTGCCACCTAATTTCCCCATAGAAGCACTTAATGTTTATTTTATTGTAAAAATTGTAAGGTTCAATTTCTTTTGAGTGACAAATCTAAAAGGCTGGATCTGAAAAATATAAACATATAGAGACCAAAAAATGGCATATCTTGCTCTCAAAATTAAAACCTACTACAAAGTATGCTATCTTTAGCTTGTGGAACCCAAAACCATATGTTTTGAAGGGCTACTCTCCTCTCCCTTTCCACACATTTCTGCTTTCCTCATTTTCCACACTATTTTTCTTGCACTGTGATATACATAGCACTAACAGTGGGTGATATACTTTATAAAAATAAATTTTAATTGATCTGTTTTGTTTTTATCTGCTCTTCATTTCTAAATGTTTTTTGGAAAATTAGATTTTCCAAAGGACATATTAATTTCTTCTCTTTTGTACCTAGAGTCATCCCCTTGTAACAAAGAATGAGGGGGGAAAAGCACATCAACAAAAATAACATTTCAATATTGACAATGTATGCAGTGTTTCACACCCACAGTTCAACAGCTCTGAAAGGGAGGGAGACATATCTGTCCTTTTATTTTTTGGGGTCAAATTTAAGGATTAGAAGAACAAAGCATTCAGTATGGAATTTCTCCGATGGTTTTATTGTTCTATTTACATTGTTATAGTCAAGGAAAATTTTATCCTATATATACATACATACATATATATACACATATACATATACACACACATACGTTTTAAATTTCATGGATTCAATATCATGCATTTTATCTTTTACACTTTCCTCTTTAGTTAGGGATATATTTATATATCTTTTTATATATGTATATGTGCAAGTATATGTACATACATATACTTTTCTTTAACAACACACTTCACTTTACATCAGTTCAGTATTTTAATTTACCTGGCTTTCTTCACTCAATAGGCTTCTACTTTGTTTCCAGTTCTTTGTAACTATTAAAAGTTGTTCTACAAATACTCCTATCAGCAGGATCTCTGGGGCAAAGGGAATGAACATTTTATTTTAGTCCCATTAAAAAAAATCTAATTCCAAATTGTTTTCCAGAATAATTGGATGAATTCACTGCTCTATTGTGTCTCATTTTCTAAAATCTATTCAACATTAGATCATTGAAAATGGGAATTGTCTCTTGTGAATAAGGTGAAACCTCAGAATTGTTTCCATTTGCACTTCCTTTATGATTTGAATCAATTTTTCATATTTTTGTTCTTATTTGAAAAATTGGAAAATGGTTCTTGGTCTTGTATGTTTGTTAGTTTGTGATATATCCTGGAAATGTTCTTACAGATACATTTGATATAAAGGATTCCTCCTCCAATCAACATCTCTTATTCTAGATACCCATTTTGTTCATGGAAAAGCTTTTCAATTTCATGAAATAAAAAATCATGAATTTTGTCATTTGTGCTTTTTTATTTTGTTAATTCTCCTAGTGATAGTTACAAGTGATTGTTTTGATTCTATTTTTTAAAAGAATGATTTTTGTTATTTAAATCTTACATTCATTCTGAGCCTATTGTTGGATATGGTGTAAGATGTTCAACTAAATTTAATTTTTGCCAAACTGCTCTCTAGTTTTAACAGCTATTTCTGACAAAAAGGGAGTTCTTCACCAAGTAACATTCTTAGGCTTATAAAAACCTGATTATCAAATTTGGCTCTTTTTGGTGGTTCTACTGGTTTGCATATAGACACACAGATATATGTACACACACACATATGTGTGTGTGTATATATATATACATGTATATATATACACACATACATATACACACACAAGTTGAAATAGTTGTGATTACTGTTTCATTTTATAATCAGAAAACTGGAAGTGCTTCTTATTTTCTTTACTTCTTTAAGATTCTAAATTTTAGTTCCTCCAAAGGAATTATAGATCTATAAATTATTCCCTTTGTAGTTTGATTAGCATTGCAATAAATCTAGGTATCTCTGCATGCTGCTTATGAAAGATTTCTTGTTGCACTATAACACTAATTGTATGCATATACCAATTTTTCCTAGTCGCCTACCAATGAGCATCCCTGTTTTTTGGTACCATGAATGTCAGGAACATTTTAGTTATATATTACACCTTTATTCCTGACTGACTTCATGAAGATATATGCCTGATAGAATTGCTATGTGAAAAAAAAAGGACCATTTATTCCCTTTCCTTCTGTAACTTCACAGCGAAACTGGAATGATAGTACAGAATTGACATTTCAAGAGTAGCTGCCTTCCAACTAGCCCTTTCTACACTGAATGTATCAGCATTGCCAATTTGAAGGTTTTAAATAAGGATTGTTCTAATGTGCTTTTCTCTTTGAAGCATGTTTCCGTATGCTTATTGGTGGTTTGAATTAATTCATTATTTGAGAAAACTATTTTCATATCCTTGGATTATTTAAATCCATAGGGAAATGCCTCCTAGGGCTAGATATTTTTCAATTTTCTATATATCTTGAATATCCAACTTGTTGTGGCATGCTTTCCTTATTCTATAATTTCTCTCCTTATTCTATCTTTATTAGATTTATTCATTTAAAAGCTTTTTTATCTAACTTGAGGCCTCTTTTTTTTTAAATAAAGATTTCAACTCCAAGCTTGTTCTTTTAGGGATTTGGGGGAGTTTTTCAGTAACATCAGGATGACAGATGAAACACTGAAAGATGTTTTCTCTTCCACCCTGGAAGGTTTGCTCCTTAAAAAAGAGACCAACAACAGGGACTACTACTTTATTTTGATTTAGAAGTCCCTCCCTTTAAATGTGTCATCAACCATGTTCTAGATTTAAAAAAAAGATACTGATTATTTTTGTGGAGGAAGCAGTGATTAGATCTACACTGACAATGAGAAAGCCATGGTCCTAGATGATGAGATAAAGAGAATATAGTATTGGTTTTAAGTGAGCTTGTGAACAGAGGAAAGAGGATACAGGTAAATATAATTCAAAGTAAAAAGGGCATGGGATCAAAGAAGAGATGCAAAATGCTTTAGACAAATAAGAATAGAGAGCGATCATGGGTCAGGAGAGAAGTGAGGGAAATCAAGGAAGATTTAATGAAGAAGGTCATACCAAAATGGGTCCTGATAAGAAAAAAGATTTCAACTGGCAGAGATAACTGAACAAAATCAGAGAACAGAACAGTCTGAGTGGAACAGAATGCATGGCTAAGAGGGATTTTAATTTCTCTTTCTGGTTAAAAAAAAAAAAAAAAACCTTTTGTGTTTCATGAGACTCTGAACTCTGAGATCTCTAGAAACCTATGGACCACTTCTCAAAAATTTTTAAATGAATAAAACAAAATGTAAAGAATTACAAGGGAAACCCAAATATATTGAAAAAATTATCAAAATTATTTTTTAAAAGAAGTTCCCAGACATCAGATTACCTTACACTATAAAGTTTTGAAGAGAGACGTGACATAGCTTTGATAGCTGTGTAAAAAAAGAATTAGGAGGGCATATATTAAAATAGTCCAGGTGAGAGGTGACAGTACTTGAACTAATATTGTGTGGCAAGTGAAAATAAGAACAGGTCAAAAAGACCACAGTGGTGGTTATAATTTAACAATACTTTCTAAATGTTTTCTTAAGTTTTTTTTCTTTTTAGATTTTTCTTTTAGAAACTTGTTCTTTTCTTCTTTCACATGGTAAAAAAAAAAGATGTAGATGAAATGTAAAACTTTTAAAAGTAAGACAAATACTTAATTTTATGTTTAATCATTTAACTTTTCAAAAATATCTTTGACACTAAAAACAGTAAGTTTTTTAATGATATTTATTTGATAAATGTAGTTATTCCTCTAAAACATATTAAAATAGAAAACATGTTCTTCTGATCAATTATACAAAGAAAATACCAATATAGTAATAAAAATACTGAAAATATATGAAAGCACCAGAACATTAGAATAATTACACTGGCAACAATTCTAAGAATATATTTCTTGCAATTGTACAATAAAGTGCTATTAAATTCAGTCAAAATTAGTGGCAAAATTTTGAAAAGTTATTGTATTATGAAATTGAGGCTAGGTTTATTTATCAGTTACCACAATTCTAGACTACTAGCTAATCAACTCCGTGATACATTTTTTTAGCTTCCAAAATGACAACTGATTAAAAAAATTTGAATGTTGGACCTCAATAATCTGTTTATGAACAATTAATGACAACTTTGAATATAAAAGCACTTAGAAGACAAATTGTATAGAACCAAAAAACAATGGCAGTACATATAAGATACAAGATCAGATGAAATCAAACACATACAGATATAAGATTAAGTATGAAAGTTAAGTGTACTGAAACATTTGATTTTTATAGTATATTTTCAGTAATTCTGCTAACTTACAATGAATCACCTCATCAACATTAGCACTTTTATATCAACTGAATTCAATAATGAACGATTGATCAAATTTCAAGCAAGAACAGTCAACATTACTGCGTTTTGAAACATTAAAGGGACACTGTTAGGACAAATAATTTTCAAATATAAGTAGATGATTTCTTAAGTTGGAAAGATCAAAGTACACACACTTGGGACTTGACTATTTAAACCAATAACACAGCATACATAAAAAACGCACTGTGTACATACATTGATAGAAAATCAAAAGTACTTAGTAAGGTGGAGAGCAGTCATTTTCACATCTGGAGTTCATAAACTGAAATAGAAAAACTAAATTAAGAAAAAAAAATACCACGGCAGTGTCCTTTTAATGTTTTAATGCCTAGACCAATCTGAAGAATCTCTATAATACCAATATTCATAAATAAATTTCTATAGAGCCAACCCCTGAAGACAGATGGTCACACCTTATAGCCGAGTAAAAAAAAACAAAGCACAAACAAAAAATCTCCCCCCAAAACCCCAAATTCAAATAGCCCTTGATCAAATCTCAAGCTTTATATGACAAGTATATTTGTTATATACTTATGACTGAGAGCTGAAACTCTTTCCAATGAAATAAACTTCAAATCAAATCTCTGATCTTAATTATACAATAATTCAAGTACTAAGACAGAACACCAAACAAATCAAATAAATGTGCATTAAAAACCTCATGGTCCTATCCAGGCTCTCTCTTTTTTAAAAAAAAGTTGGCAATATCATATCAAAGTGCCCACAGAGATGCCCCATATTTCTTGTTTTCTTTAATTCTAACTGATTTCAGCCAGGAATGTGTATGAATTAATAATATCATTACATTTCTCAAAAATTAAAGCTTTCACAAAACTTTTCTGAATGAATGACTTCTACAAGGAATATTCAAGTGCCTCCTCTATTTGGGGAAAATGGAGAGTTTTGGTGGTAGTGTAATTTTAGGACTACAAATGACTAGTCAAGCCTTGGTAAGAGACCAAAAAAAACCCCCCAAAACAAAACAAAAAAAACCTGAGTAAACAGATTTCCCCTCACAAAACTGGTTTTGTTTAAACATAGCATAATAAAGTGAACAAGAGTTTAAAAAAAAAATTCTGGGAAAACATCTTATGAAAAAAAAAATAAAGTAAAAGTCACAAAAACAAAGTAGTTAGTTTTAAACTGATTATATCTAAATTAGAGTATTAGTCAAAGAGCCCTAAACTTATAGAAGGCAGGTTGTCAAGGAATACTGATAGGAAACAAAGGCTGAAGGTGGTTTGGCATTAAATAGCTTTACATTCCAAAAGAACATTGACTATAACCAGCTAGTAGTTCTCAAAATTACAAAATCATGATTACATAAATTACTCTGTATAAGTAGGTTTTCTTACTCAATATACACTTCCTTTATATACATAATATAGAAAAGCTAATGTGTTTGGCTCAACTACAATAATTCAGTTTCATGAAAAAGACAGATTATAGCTTTTGGCTGCAACAAAGCATATGCTTGCATTTTCAGTTCAGCTTATTCAAGAAGAAGATAAAACTGAAACAAGTCATATTTTAAAGTACTTCAACCAAAAGGAAAAAATAATTTATGTTCAGAATAATAACATCCCATGGTTTTATTTTCACTTATAAGATAACTAGTCATCTATAGTCAACTTCTTCTGTTTTCTTAATGTAGATCCTCATTCTAATATTCTTCTCTTCCCATGACAGACTGGCTCCTCTTTGTCACTCACTTCTTAAATGTCAAAGAATATCAGAGAGCTGTACTTTGGTATCCAGGGAGCATATGTTTAGATGACTTTTTTTTTCTAATTGGATAAATTTTGGGTCTGATTCCTCTTCGCATTAATTAGGAGAGCCAGCTATGTCTTTTACAGAGTATTAGTCCCTTGATTATACAGCAGATAGAAGCAAGAAGTAGCAAAAGCAAGTAAGAGCACAGTTAAATAAAACAGCAGCTGTTGAAACCAGAGACAACGATCAACTTCATCTTGAAGTTTCCTACTGATGTCTAGTAAACGGGTGAGCTGAGAAAAAAAGAGATGAAACACTGCATCCATAAAATATTATATTTATCAGGTGAATGGTGAATAGGCACATTTGAAATCCAAACATTTAGGTAATATAATTAAATGTAAACAATTAAGTAATGTAATTTGAAATCCATATGCTTAAGTAATGTAATTAATATAGACAAAAACTGACTAAAAGCTATATATGCAGCACCAAAATATATTACTGATGTGAGTGTGCCTGATAACTTATAATTCAAAAGGGTTGAATTTTGGTAGGGAAGGGAGGAAAAAAGCACTAACT
>JAJPUD010016796.1:0-33029 GCA_023553655.1 Myrmecobius fasciatus
TGTGTTTGTTAATTTGCAGGATACACAAAATAAAGAGCATTCACAGAATCACAGATTCTCAGGGATATCAGAGGGTGTCCATTTAAACTTGTACTCAAAAAAAGATTACCTTCATTATTATTACCAACAGATAGTCATTTAGCCTCTTCATTTTGAATCATGGGAGCTCATATTTCTCCAAGTCAGTTTTGGATACTTCTAATTATTAGGAAGTTTTCCTTACATTGACTTGAAACCTTTTTTCAATTTTGCAACTTCTTTTTGTTCTGACAAGAAATCATGGAAAGTCTTGGAAAGAAGAAGTCATGGGGAAAACCATGAGAGGCTAACAAATACTTGGAGGCAGTTAAAATATTCCTATGTCTTCTCTTCTCTAGGTGGAATATCTTTAGTTTTTTCAGTTATTCCCTTTTTTGGCATTAATACCAGTTCCCTCTCCACCTTAGAGCTGTTTTGTCAATGTCCTGGAAAAGACCTTAGTTTAAAAAAGGTCAAAGTTTCCTACTGTATCGAGTCATTTCTAGTAATCCTGACATGCCATTGGACTTAGAGGACCTTGGAGGAGAGAGTGAGACTGATGGCTTTATACAGCCCTGCTCCACTTAAATCCAGTTCACTTGCAAGTCAAGACATCACCTTTCTGATGCTATTGGTTCTCTTTGAGAACAAAGGATAAACAACAATAGCAGCAGCAGCAGCAACAATAACAAGGAGACCCATACCTGAACCCAATGCTTTCCACATGTGCTTTATACAAGTCTGCTTTCCTAGATAAATTATGATTATTATAGGCTGATAATGCTTTGTTTTAGTTCTTGATTTTTTTTCATAGAAGGCCATTAATGAACACAATATATTGAATAATATGTAAGGTTTTTCTGATGATTTTGGATTTAGAATACCTTGAGATCTTGAGTCTGACTGCCTATTTTTTCTGATTTCTTAAGACTTAAGTATCAGTTTACTTTTTTCCCCCCTAACTGGACTGTCCTTTAGAACCACCTTCTAAAACTGGGTTTGGTGACTCCATATGGGGTCTTATAACTGAATGTGAGGCTCATAAAATTATTATTTGTTATCAGTAAGTGTTTGATTCACATACCTATTTTATAAACCTATATACCCACAGTCATGTAAAAAATTTTTTGGGGGAAAAAGTTTTAAAAGCCCTACTTTTAAAAATCCATTTATTTTTATGATTATAGTTATTCTGTATATACAGATGGCTACCAAATCTGTGTCACCTGTCTTATCTATCACCTGAACTTTGTTCTAACAGAACATTTCTATTTGGATATCCTTTCTGCAAACTCAACATGACAAAAACCAAATTAATTCTCTTGCTCCAAAATTGACTCCCTTTCCTTGTTTCATTATTTCTTTCATGTCACCCCCCAATCTCTTGTCATTTAGGCCTGTGCCTGTGTATTCCCTTTGACTCTTCCCTCTATTTCAACTCTTTCTAATCTTCCTTCCAAACATTTCTTGTACTTTTCTCTCCCTTCCCACCTCAATGTCACTGCCATAGTTTAGGCCCTTATCACATCATATTTGGATCACTGAAATTGCCTTCTAACTAGTTTCTACTTTGTAATCCCTGCCTTATAATGTTAGATTAATCTTTTTGAATTGTTTCCATCATTTCATTCCTCTGCTTGAAAATTTTCAGTAGCTCTACATAGCATAAATAGAATGGAGTGACTTTCTCAGCCTGGCATTCATGACCTTCCACAGTTTATTTTCAATGATCTTTTCAACTCCATTACCCACTACTTTCCTACACATATCATCCACTCAAGCCTGATTGATTCTTTGCTGCTCACCATTCATTCTAAACTGAGTCATACTTTATATGTAGTTCATATTCTGCTCTTCATAGAATGCAAGCCCCCTTTCATTCCCATTTATTTTCTTTCTACTCATTCTTCAAGAATTAAGATATAGCCTTACCTTCTTCTTGAGACCTTCTTGATCATGGGAGTTTAAACTGGTAACAGGGATACTAATAGGTACATCTTATATGGGTGGAGAACAGAACAGTGCATCACTACTGAATAGTTTGTGTTGTTGACTCTGAGCTGCCAATGTTACAATCTGGTTGGCTTTCTTCAGTTTCTAATTCCAGATACTGCTTTTGCCTATGCTTGATTAATTTCTGTGCAGCCTGACTTTCCTTTGATCTCAGCCCAGTGCTCAGAGATCAAGACAAAACACTGATTTCTGAAGTCCTACTTTTTCCCCATGAAGTTCACAAATTTGTTTTTTCTCACATTTTGCCTGACCCTACTTTCCATTTTCCTGGAAAAGTATTATCTTAATTAATCATTTCTCAGTCAGAAGGGGGATAATGTTCTTCATCAATGGTCTTTTGGAATCATGCTTGATTGCTAAGTTGATCCGAGTTATGTAGTCTTTCAAAATTGTCTTTACAAGGTTGAAATTAGAGTATAAATTGTTTTCCTGGCTCTCGTCACTTTCTTCTGTATTAATTCACAAAGATATTCTGAGGTTTGTCTGAAACTAATTGTTCATTTCTTATAAAATAATAGCTCTAAACTCAGTGCAGACTCTGATTACACTACCCAAGGAAGCAATCTTAATTCTTCATTGCCCTATAGAGTTGATATCTTTTCCCCTTAACAACAATAAGGTATTTGAAAGCACAGAATATATCTTATATTTCTCTTATTCCTTCCTTGATGCATCTAGAAGAATGCTGAGGGCATAGAAGCTGTTCAATAGATACTTAATGAATAAATACACAAATTTATTCATATTCTGTATATTTTGGTTGTAAATATAAGATGTGTAAGGGATAGGACAACAGTTTACTGGAAAGATTTTTAGTCCTGAAGTCAAGAGATGCAGGTTCAAATTCTGCCCTGACAGTTGGAAGTATATATTTTTGTGTAAATCACTTAGTCATTGAATCCCACCTGTAAAATAAAGACAATAATGTCTGAACTCCCTCATCCCCTAAGTTTCTGATGTGATCCCTCAAATAATTGATAAATCAAGCAAGACATACTTATGAACTACTAAATAGGGGACAATTAGGTGGTGAAGTGTATAGAGAACCAGGTCTAAAATCTGAAAGATCTCAGTTAAAATCCAGGTTCAGACACCAGTTGTATAACTCTGGGTAATTCAGTTAACCCTATTTACCTCAGTTTCCTCATCAGCAAAATGAGCTGGAGAAGGAAATAGCAAACTACTTCAATATCTTTCCAAGAAAACCCTAATTGGAGTCATGAAGACTCAGACATGACTGAAATAATAAAACAACAGCAAATTTATAATATCTAAAAACTCTAGCAGACTGAAAGAACAAAGACTATGAAAGGGTTTAGATTGTCATGTTTTTGATAAAATGAGTTTTCCCAAATCCTGAGCTCATTGGAAAGTAGGATAGTATCAATAGGAATAGCTGATATAGGAATACTCGTATAGGAATAAGAAAGAGTGCTATATTTCAGTGCGTGACGAGGGCGAGGTACTGGCAGAATCTTTCTTTTAAAAGAACACTTCATGGGGCAGCTAGGTAGCACAATGGATAGAGCACCAGCCCTGAAGTCAAGAGGACCTGAGTTCAAATTTGGTCTCAGACACTTAACATTCCCTAGCTGTGTGGCCCTGGGCAGGTCACTTAACCTCAATTGCCTCAGCAAAAGAAAAAAAAAAAAGCACTTCATTAAATGTAACTTTTTCCTTTCTTTCAGAGATGGGGGACTACAGGTATGAAATTGTGTATACACAAACTGTTGTTGGTAAATTGGCTGGTTTTTACTAAATTACTCTTTTAAATTCTCTACTATAGGAATGGCTAAATAGGAAGGTATGTATTTGGAAATGAAAGAATGTAAAAACTATAGATAGCAATTCTATTTTTTTTTTTTAAAAACTATGTTTTCCGGGGCAGCTAGGTGGCGCAGTGGATAGAGTACCAGCCCTGAAGTCAGGAATTCCTGAGTTCAAATGTGACCTCAGACACTTAACACTTCCTAGCTGTGTGACCCTGGGCAAGTCATTTAATCCCAATTGCCTCAGCAAAAATAAAAAGCAAAAAAACCCAAACCAAAACAAAAAAAAAAAAACTATGTTTTCATATAGAGTAGCCACAGCCACCTGCCAAAATGCTCCTTTGCTCTTGAACTGGATACCTCCATATTCTGACTCACTGAGAGATTTCTCACAGTGAGTGACTAACCAAAGACAGCATGTAGAATCTGGAAGCAGTGACTGACTGTGTCTTTTTTCCTCTGGGTATTTGCCAATTTGTTGCTGCCCTCTTCCTGTCCTTAGCTTTTCTTCCCTTTCCTCATCAATGCCCTTTGAAACCCCATTTTGCCCTGGGTGGTTTCTCTGAAGAGTGACTGCATGGACTCTGAGCTTCTCTTGGAAGTTTCCTTGAATCCACTGGCTTCCCTCTGCAACAATGGGCTGAATGTCCCTTAGAGTGGCAGGGATGATTTACAGGAAAGGTTCTTTCAATATCAATACATCCACAGGGAGAACAACAGCTCTAAGGGCATGTTCTCCTCTAGATGCCAGAGCCCAGCTCCCATTAGCAGTAATGAGAGTTATGTGAGTGCAAGTTCTCTTTGTTCTGGGCAGTAGCCATATTTGGGGAATCTTTTTGCATTTGTCATCATCAGCATCATGGTCTCTCTCAATCACTCTCTTCTCCTCTAAATTGCTTTCCAAATGTGAAAACAAAAACACCCATTGTACTGTCAGGCATGGATCAAAATGTCTTCTTCAATAACAGGAACTTGGTCTTATGGAATGGAGGATCAAAGCTAACCCTTTGGAAATAGACTGCTGGCAGTTAGAGAAAAGATAGAGTAGCTCTGGTGGCACAGCCCTCCTAATATGATTAATTACTGTGTCATTCATAATAAAGATTTTTAAGTTCCTTAAAGATAGGTGATAGTCTCTCATCATACTTAGCACAACTCTCAACACAATGATTATTTGTTGAATGAATATATAAATTAATGTCAAAGATAGAATGAGAAGGTGAAAGTCCCACTATTAGAAGCAATCAAATTCTTTACACTAGGAAATCAATTCTACATGTGCTTTTCTATGGAGATTTTTTAAAAAATCATTTTTATACGTATAAGATGGGGGATTTATGGACTTTATGGGACTGCAAGGTTAATGTGTGTTGATAGCATTGCTGTTGTTCATTCTTTGTTTTCAAAGAGGATCAATAACATCATAAAGTGATGGGTGATATCTTGACTTTTGATGGAATTGCATTTAAGGGAAGCAAAACTGCACAAATTCATCAGCCTCACTCTCTCTTCCAGAGTCATCTAGGTTTAGTGGCAGGACAAAGTCAAGAGGACTGACAGTTGCCTAGGATATAGTAGATGACCTTTGCATCTTTGATGTCTGAATGGTCTTTAAGCACTTCCTATCACTTGCTTCAGTTACCTTCATGACTATTGGAACAAATTGTTCTCATCTACCCATTCCATTGGGGAAAGCCTTCATATGCTTGGGACAGACGTCCCTCTAATTCACCAATGGATTTGAGGTCTCTTGTTTACCTTCAACTTGATTTAGTTTGTCTACCTTAGATGGTTTTACTGGAATATGTCTGCTGCACATGCTATAGCTTCTTAGAGCTACAGGTAAAAAAAGTGGCCAAGAAATTACATAAAGAGAAGCCATGAATCCAGAAATAAGAAATGGAGAGTCTGCCTAAATTCTATCTGAGCTCCCATGTGTAGAACTATGTTCAGATCACATATGGAATGTTATAGATCTGTCCATTGTCAGCATGGATTCATTAAATGTACATATGCTCCAGTCTCTATGCTAAATTCTAGGAATACAGTGACACAAACAAAATGGTCCCTGTCTTCAAGTAGCTTATAGGACTTTGAGAACCTACAGAATGGTGAAGGGCTTGTTGTTCATGCCAAATGAAAATTGGTTGAAAGAACTGAAATATTAAGAAGACTAGGCAAAAAAATTGGGGGTGAAGGGGAAGATGTAACTTTGGTTTCAAGTATTTGAAGAACTATTTCATTGAAGAAGAGTTAACTTATTTTGCTAGATCCCAAAGGACAGAACAAGGAGCAATGGGTGGAAATTGCAAAGAGCCAAATTAAGACTTGTTGATATGGAAAAAATGTCATAGTAATTAGAACATTCAAAAGCTCATGGACATCCATGAGAAATATCAGGTGGGCTTTTTTGTGAGGTCTTCATGCCAAGGTTAGATGAACATATGCATAGAGGGAATTCACTGGAACTGATGTGTTAATTATAATCTTTATATTGCTTGATGTTATTTTTTGTTATCATATAGGACTCCAGTATGCAATAATTTAGGCTAAGTGGTCCTAAAATACATAGCAACATATATGCAAAACAATTGCACTTTTCCATTATTAACTCTTTCTCAGATGGATAAGGCTTTCATAAACTCTGTGTCAGATGGATAAGGCTTCCACTTTTAATGGGATGAACCCATGACCTGCTATAGAGTCATTGTCCTTTTGCTGCCTTAGTTAATGTTAGACCCTTACATTACCTTAAATTATCACTGATGTTGATAAAGGACCCTGAGAATTTCCCATCACACCTTGTTCAGATTAGGAATGCACCAATATGGTATCCATTACCTGTTCTTAACAAAGCCTGTTTTAGGATATATAATCTTGTTACCTGAATCTCAACTTTGAGTATGTTCTTTCCCCAACATATCTCCCTCATTCTCCATCTGGGGTGAGTTTCTCACATATGGAGACAATCCTCTGTTTATATTGCAATAGTGTATGTGTGTGCTTTGTGTTCTTGCAAATGATTGTATAATTTCCCCAAATACTAATTTTCTAGCAATGCTGAACCCAAGTATTTGCCTTAACTGGAGCCTTTATAGGTCAAATAAAGCAAGTGAGGTACCTTCTAATCCTGAAATACAGTGATAATGCAACATTCAGGCTATCTATCACTTTGCTACATGGACATCCTACATTCTCTTCTTCTCTAAATGAGAATTTATTAATTGTGTGTATGCATGCAATTAGTAATTGGGATTAAAGCATCATAATACCATGTTTGATAGCTAGAAGAGAATCTAGAGATAATCTCAGCCAATCTCTTAATTTCATACACAACAAAATTGAGAACAAGAATATAAGTGGCTTGAGGTCACATAGCCTAGTCAGCATCAATCCAGGATAACATTGAGTGGCACTTTAAAAATAGTTTAATTGAATTAATACCACACTGTTTACCCAAACTCTCAATTATCTGCACTTTTATACTTCACAAGTGAAATAATCTTTAATGTTTACGATTCTGCTGCAGCAACTCTAAAGAATTCAGAAGTACATTCAGAATCATCAAAAACTGGAGATTATAAATTCTTGTCCTACTTTATATACAAGGACATCAGATGCCAAATATAACTTCAATGCATGAGATGCACAGAAGAATTGAAAACAGACATATTATCATTATCCCCATCTTGCCCTTGGAGAATGGGGAGCTTGGGTGTCGTAGTGAATGCTATGCTGGCCCAAGAATCAGGAAGATTTTATTTCAAATGTGACCTCAGACACTCATTGGCTTTGTGACCCTAGATAAGTCATTTAACCTGTTTGCCTCAGTTTCCTCATTTGTAAAATGAACTGGAGAAGAAAATGGTGAACTATTCCATTATCTTTGCCTAGAGAACCCCAAATAAGGTCACAGAGAGTCAGACAAAACTGAAAACAATGGAATAATCAATTTAATACACAGGATCAACTAAAATAATAGATGTAAAAATCAGTCAACAAACATTTATTAAAGGCTTACCATTTGGGAGGCACTGTGCTAAGTATTGGGGGATACAAAAACAATAACCAATAATAATAGCCAATATTTATATAGTACCTACTATGTTTAAGGCACTGTGCTAAATATTCAATAAATATTATCTCATTTGATCCTCACAATAAGTTTGAAAAGTATGCGCTATTTTATAAATGAGGGAACTGAACCAAATGGAAGCTAAGTGATGTGTCCAGGGTCACACAGCTAGTAAATGTCTGAGGGTCTGATTTGAATTTAAGACTTCTTGATTTCAGGCCCTACATTCATTGAGAAAATAATTTGAAAATAAGAAGCATTATGCAGAGGATAATTGATACCACAAACACAGACCACCAGAACTAGAACTCTAAAACTCATCTCTTCTTATGTCTTTCTTTTATTGATAGGAAACAGGTCTAGGGAGGCATTGAAACAGTGGTCAACCAGCCTCTGTCTGAAGAAGTCCAAAGTGAGGGAGTTCATTCATTCTTGAGGTGGTCCATTTGTACAGCTCTAACTGTTAGAAAATAATTCCTGATTTCAAGTCCAAATTTACCTCTTTGGAGCTTCCACCCACTGTTCCTTGTTGAGTCCTCTGGGGCCAAAAGAACTCATCTAATCCCTTTTCCACAGGAAAGACTTCTAAGTATTAGAAGACAACGATCATGTTCCCCCTGAGGCTTTTCTTCTGATTAATAAACATTAGCTATTTCCTTCAATCATTCTTCATATAGCATCCACTCAAGAGCCTTCACCATTCTCGTGGCCCTCATATAAACAATCACTAGATTATCAATATCCTTCATAAAATTGATCTGGATTTTTTTTCTCCTTTCTATTTATGAAGTCTTTCTACTAATATTCTGGCTTACCCTCCAAGGGGAATGAAGTCTGTTTTTTCTTCCTCTGTTTATTTCATGCATTGAGGTTATATCTGGTATCTGGCACCCTTGATGATCATTCACAATATATGTATTAATCTCTGATGAAGCTATAATTCAGATTCAACTGTAAACTACATAACTGAGTAAGCATTTTGATAATCTTTCCCAACTCCTTGGGGAATGTCTGAAAAAATCTGAGATAACAGCAATGATTGAGAAATGAAGGTTTATTTTTCTAGTTACAGCACAATATATTTCACATATAGAAATTTTGTGTAGTGGAAAGAATGCTGGATTTGAAGTCAGTAGACTTGAATTTCAATCCTGCTCTTTCCTATTGGGCAACCATTTCACTTCTCAAAGACACAGTTATGAATATCTCTAAAATAGGAAGGTTAGTGACCTTTATAGTCTTGTATTCCTCCAACTCCTATGATCCTTGAAAATAGTACAGTTATCAGAGTATACTTATTAGGGATAGACAAGGTATTCCAAAAGTCTTAGTGTTGTTTTAAACTATTACAAGTTAGTGTCATTTTAAGCTGTTAAAACAATGCTTAAGACTTTTGGGATAACCTGTGTTTATTAGAAACACAAAATGAAAATATACATTAACTACTTTGGGAGAAGTGTCAGTTCGAAAATAACATGGGGGCTTTCTCACTTATAAGGGACTCTTTAGAACTCATTCATGCAAAAAAAAAGAAAGAAAGAAATTGAATTGTACATTTTCCTAAATGCCAATGTTTTGACACTAGGTTCTCCAACATGAAGCAGGTGCTGTAATGGCCTTGGGCACTTTGCCATAGAAAAGAGAATAGTATTCTGTTTCTAGCCCCCATAGGAAAGAGGGGGAGAAACAGAGAGAGAGACAGAGAGACAGACACACAGACAGACACACAGAGACAGAGAGAGACAGAGACAGAGACAGACAGAGAGACAGAGACAGAGAGCTTGAGAGGGACAAGGAAAAAAAGAGGAAGAAAAAGAAGGAGGAGTAAGAGAAGGAGGGGAAGGAGGAGAAAGAGAAGAGGAGGAAAAGAAGGAAAAAGTGAAGAATGTATTTGGTAGATATGTACTTTTATTTTTTTTTCACACAGCTGTTAAGTGTTTGAACCCAGATTTGAATTCAGTCTTCTTGATTCTAGGTCCAGCACTGTATCCACAGTATGTCTAGTTGTCCCTGTTTTTGTTAGATTTTTTCCCTCAGGTTTTGCTTCTCTCTCCCAGGTAGCCTACAAGGAGAATCAAGGAGGTAGAGTGGTGTACTGAAAAGTGACAAATTAATTTATTTTTAAAATAGTATTTTATTCCCCCCGCCCCCAGATATATGTCAAAAAAAACTTTAGTATTCAATTTTACAAGATTTTGAGCTCCAAATTTTTCTCCCCCCCTTCCTGTTCTCCAAAGACAGTAGGTTGTTTGATATATTTTATATATGTGCTGTCATGTAAAACATATTCCCAGCTTAGTCACAGTTCTGAAAGAAGAAACCGATCAAAAGGAAAAAGAAAACCATATGAAAGAATAAAGCAATGAAAAAAATAGGTTTCGATCTGCATTCAGAGTCCATCAGTTCTTTATCTGGTTATGGATACCATTTTCTTTCATGATTGCTTTGTACTTGCCTTGTATCATTGTGTTGTAAGAATGCTGAATTTTAATTTGGGAGACCTAGGTTTAAATGTAACTCTGATACCATCTAGTTGTGTGAACACAGGGAAAAACTTTCACTTTTCTAAACCCCTTCTTCCTCATCTACCTTTTTCATAGGGTTGTCAAGAAGAAAGTCCAATGTATTTGTGATTGCATCTATGTGACTGCTTTCTCCACTAAGGCCAACTATACTCCACACTCTCATGCAAGTTAGTCTGTGAGTTGGTTAACAAGTATTTATTAAGTACTTATTCAATGGTAGGCACTGTTCCAAACTCCAAGCATTCAGAGAAAGGCAAAAAATACCCAAGTTTACCACAGTAGTCTACCTCACATGCTGAGCACTTTTCTTGCCCCTTATTAAGTGCTACAGTGGATAGAACATTGAAATTGGAATCAAGGCAGACCAAAATTAAAATCTGGTTTGAGATTACTTATTAGCTTGTTCAAATCACTTTCCTTAACTATAAATGGGTATGATAATAGCACCTACCTTGTAGGGATATTGGGAAGATCAAATAACGAATGAATGAAATGAAATAATGTTTGTAAAAAGAAAAAGAAGTGCTTAGCGTAGTTCCTGGCATACAGTAGGTATTATATCAATGCTCATTTCTTCCTCCCTTCCTCCTTAGAATTGTAAGGATATTTATGAAATACATGGATCATCCAGCAGTTAGCCCTGGTTCTCACTCATGATAGACCCATTACCGCCTCCCCAATCCTACATTTTGTAGTATCCTTTACTTTTTCAGAGTTCTTTAATAGTTATGTGTGAACAGACTGTAATCCCCACTGCGTCATCTCATGGCCCTCACTGTGATACTAAATTTTAATCCTTCAGAGATTCTGGCATTATATGACTCACAGTTATATAACTGAATCAGTACAATTTTGGAACTATAAAAAACGAACCTTTGTTTCAGGGAGAAAGTAACGGTCATTAAAAAAAAAATCTCAGAAATTTTCCATGGACCATTCAGCCCAGTTCCCTTACCCTGTTGAATTCTGGAATCAATTAATTATCTCTCTGCAATGGATATTTGAAGAATATATAATAATGGATAAACTCTCTTGGTGGTTCATCTAACTGACAGTAAGCTTGCTATTTATTCTTATGGATTTTCCTATATAGATGGTTAGATGAAATTTGTCTGAGTATTTATGGAGGTTGTCCAAGAATAGTATTTTGGGCCTTGATTCATACACCACAATGTCATCTGTAAACAGGAGCATATGGAAAACATCAACAGATATCTTAAGAGAATATCTCTTCAATTTGAACTTTGCAATGCATTTTTTCTTCATGACTATGGCAAACACTGCTGACAAGTTATACTTTCAAGATTTATGCCTGATACTAATTACAGGGGAGGGGGGAAATATATGAAAAATATAATTTCTATTGTTATATCTTTCAAAGATTTGCATAACTTTGCCATATTCATAGGAGATGATTTCTTAGAAAAGAGACTTTAAGAGGTCTTTTGCTCTATCAGTGAAGATTTTTTCTGTTTTTATTTTTCTGCATATGTCAACAAACAATAATTATGGTGCATCCAGGGCTATCTCCAGTCATCCTGATCAATAGCTTGCCACTGGACCCAAATGGCTCTGGAGGGGAAAGTGAGGCTGGCAACTTTGCATAGTCTACTCTCACTTGAATCTAACTCACTTGCATGTCATGGAATCACTTCCCTAATGTCATGGTCCTTTTAAAGAATGAAGGACAAACAACAACAACAACAACAACAACAACAACAACAA
This sequence comes from Myrmecobius fasciatus, assembly GCA_023553655.1. Classification (NCBI taxonomy): domain Eukaryota; kingdom Metazoa; phylum Chordata; class Mammalia; order Dasyuromorphia; family Myrmecobiidae; genus Myrmecobius; species Myrmecobius fasciatus. The sequence continues at coordinate 12,126 of JAJPUD010016796.1, forward strand.
TTATGGTTGTTACATGCATTTTTTTCAGCCAATTGTGGGACAGTAAAGATGGGAATTACTGTGGTATATTGCTTATAAATGGTTGTTACTAATAATTACCTTATATACTTAATAAGTAGGTTTTCTATGTTGCATATATGTTACTCTAATAAAAATTATACGGATGGGTAAATAGACATATAGATATGTAATTGTGGATATTCTTTTGGCCACCTTTTGTAGTTATTAATAAGATCTAAAACCCCACCCGTCCTTCCCATCATGCTTCTGATTCTTTTCCCTCTCTCAAATATGAGTACTTTAAAGCAGCCGAAATTGTATCCTTTCCAAATGGATTTCTTCTATGTGGAATTCAAATACTCCTATTCTTGTTCTCATTACTGCTACTCCTACTTACATATATACACATATGATACTGTGAATTCAAGGGCAGTGATGTCAAAAAGAATGTTACAAAAATCTTTTTTCTTTGGTTCATTTGTTGTCTTTATTCCAGCTTCAATGTTAAAGACCCCTGGGATGACTGTTTAGTTGGGTCTTTTGCCAAGCTTTCTTTAAACTTGTCTTGCCTTCCATTACTTCTTTCTGTTTTATGAGGTGATGCTGCTCATAATCTTCTCTCATCCTTCTTCATGAGATTTTACAAAGAAGTTTGTCTTCAAAATTGTATTGTGCTTGGCTGCCATATCTCTTTCCTTGTTAAGGAAATCAAATGCTTGTTGACTAAAATTCTTTTCAGACTCTTTTGGTCTCCCTTTTGTGATACTTGATTTACTTTAGTGAAACTCCTGTATGAAATTATTTTTAATTGTTGTTTTTCATTTCTTCCATCCAAATTCCATTTTCTATTATCAATAACTTGTTTAAAGAGGTTGGAATTATTTTAATGGTATGCCATTTCCTTTCCTCCTTATTTTTTATTTTCCCTCCCCACCACATAAAACTCTAGCAAAGGAAAGAAATGAAAGAAAAGAAAAAACTCAAAGAATGGAGTAATTTTTTGAGACTACTCAGGGGTACTACTACATAGATCACTGAATCTGGAATGTTGTTATTCATCTTTTATTCTCAAAGAGGACCAATGATATAAGGAGGGTAATGTCTTGACTTGCAAGTGAACTGGATTTAACTTAAGCAGAGCTATGCAAAGACCTCGGTCTCACTCTCCAGAGTTATTAGAGTTCAGTGGCAAGACACAGATCCGGACAACTAACATGACCTTGGATGCAGTAGGAGACCTTGGCCTTTTTAAGCTAAAGTTTTTCTCATGTCTTAATTTGACTAAGGTAATGCTCATTCAGTAATTAAAAGCTAGGTAAAAACTGAAGGAAAAGATGGTCTGATTTGCTTCACAAAAGAGTCAAGCTGGGAGGGGAAGACACTAAGGAACAAGGCATTCCCTGCCTTTTAGAATTGAATCCATTTCTATTTTCGTAATGTAATTTGAATCTCGTAATGCTCAACACTTTCCAGCCTTTTCTTGAAGAAAGTATCCATGATATGTAGTAAAATTTTTGTGAGGGCTAAAAGTTTTTGACCTATTTCATTCCTTATTTCTGATCCATATTTCTGATATTTTTCTCATTCCTCAACTATTTCTATTGTGTTTTTTCATTGAAGTCACTGAGTAATTATTGACAATTAAGTAGTGTGTAATGATATACAGTGATTTAAGTTCAAAGCTTTATTGAGTTCTTTGTGAATTTTTTCTCTCTTCATTTTCAGAGGTTGAAGAAAAAATATACTATTTTCATGATATTTGTGTATATGTGTGTGTTCATGCAATTGCTCATCTTGTATGTTGCAATATGAAATGACCAAATAGCACATAAAATGACATTTTTTGTTGCCTAAGGCTTATAATAAAGCTGACTTCTGTTTAAGAGTGGTCTGTGAGCCATCCTTTGATTTAAATCCATCTTCCTTGTGAGATTTTAGTTAGAGTAAGAATAGTGAAATTGATAGCATTAAATCTGTAAATTAACTTGACATATTAACCTTTTTATTATATTATAAGGTCCTTCTATAACTATACTTTGAAAGTTTTTTCTTTCAGTATAAATGAATATTATAGTTTGTCAAAAGTGTTTTCTGCATTTATTGTGATAATTATATGGTTTGGATATTTTTATTATAACAAATCATCTCAATTTTTCTCCTTAATTTTAAACTATCCCTCCATGCCTGATCCAAATATAATTTTTTCATGATGAATAATTTTGGGGGATAAATTGCTATTGCCTTTTTTTTGCCAGTTCTTGATTTAAGATGCTTTAATTGATGTAGGTTCATTATATTGGTCTACTGTTATCTTTCTGTGCTTTATCTTTCCCTGGTTTAGGAAGATACTAGAATAATATTTGTCCCATAAAAGAAACTTTCCTTCTAAATTTTTTTTTGAGAATAAGTTGCAGTAAAGTTGTTTATTTTTTAAAAAATTTGATAGAATTTTCTCATAAATCAATTAGGACCAGGAGTTTTTCTTTGGTAATTCTTTTATAGCTAATGCTATTTCTTTTTCTGATATAGGATTATTTAAGATTTTTTAAATTTTAGTATTTTATATTTTTGAAGATAATCCACTATTTTGTACTCTCAGTCTCAGCATATTACTTAGCATATTTAAAGGTTCTGGTAATTTTTTTCATTCTAGTTCTGTTGTGACTTCTTTTTGATCATTTTAATTTGTTCATGTGATTTTTCTGCCCTATTTTGCTTAATATACTTCACTACTCTTGTCCCTCCCACATAATAGGAGTTAAAGGAACAGTATCCTCACAGTCTGGAAAAGCTGCATAATTTTTTTTGCTCCTTCTTTTATTCCAGAGAAGAAATCTGAATTTTTTCTTTGTCCTTTATGGTGTGTTTATAGTGCCTTATGGAAAATGTGGGTTGACATTATATACTACTATACATGTATTTAATGCATTTCTGAATTTCTAAACTTTTTCTGTGTCATCTGCTGGTCTTTACCTATTGTCTATGGCTTCAGCAAAACTCTCCCCAAATTCCCATTTATTTTCTTATGCTGAACTGCAATATATCAAAACTGTGATGAGGAAAGTTGCGATGTGGAATGATTTTATAATTTTTTTTAAGATTTTAATTTTATCTTTTCCATAATGTTTTAGTATTCCTTTTCTTTTTAATTTTAATAACATTTTTATTGATTTATCTGTGTGCTCTAGGTTTTTACATTAATTTTCTTCCTTTGGAATTAATGAAAAAAAAAGCTGATGAAGGTGGCCTTGCTGTACCAGATCTAAAACTATATTATAAAGCTGTGGTGATGAAAACCATTTGGCACTGGCTAAAAAATAGAGTAGTTGATCAGTGGCATAGGATAGGATCACAGGAAAAACCAGGCAATAACTAGCAATTTAGTGTTAGATAAACCCAAAGACCCCAGCTTCTGGGATAAGTACTCACCATCTGACAAAAACTGCTGGGAAAATTGGAAACTAGTGTGGAAGAAATTAGGGCTTGACCCACACCTAACACCACATACCAAGATAAGATCTAAATGGGTTCATGATTTGGATATAAAGAGTGATATTAAAAGCAAATTAGAGGAACATAGTATAGTTTACCTCTCAGACCTGTGGAGATGGAATAAATTTATGTCCAAAGAAGAACTGGAACTCTTAATTGTACATCAGATAAACAATTTTGACTATATTAAGTTAAAAAGTTTTTGTACAAACAAAACTAATGCAGACAAGATTAGTTGGGAAGCAATAAATTGGGAAATCATCTTTACATTTAAAGGTTCTGATAAAGGCCTCATTTCTAAAATATATAGAGAATTGTTTCATATTTATAAGAATTTAAGCCATTCTCCAATTGATAAATGGTCAAAGGATATGAACAGACAATTTTCAGATGATGAAATTAAAACCATTTCTAGTCATATGAAAAGGTGCTCCAAATCACTATTGATCAGAGAAATGCAAATTAAGACAACCCTGAGGTACCACTACACACCTGTCAGATTGGCTAAAATGACAGGAAATGATAATGATGAATGTTGGAGGGGATGTGGGAAAGCTGGGACACTGATACATTGTTGATGGAACTGCGAACGGATCCAACCATTCTGAGAGCAATTTGGAGCTATGCTCAAAAAGTTATCAAACTGTGCATACCCTTTGACCCAGCAGTGTTTCTATTGGGCTTATATCCAAAATAGATCTTAGAGGAGGGAAAGGGGCCCACATGTGCAAGAATGTTTGTGGCAGCCCTTTTTGTAGTGGCTAGAAACTGGAAACTGAATGGATGCCCATCAATTGGAGAATGGCTGAATAAATTATGGTATATGAATGTTATGGAATATTACTGTTCGGTGAGAAATGACCAGCAGGATGATTTCAGAGAGGCCTGGAGAGACTTGCATGAACTGATGCTGAGTGAAATGACCAGAACCAGGAGATCATTATACATGGCAACAACAAGAGTATATGATGATCAATTCTGATGGACATGGCTCTCTTCAACAATGAAATGTTTCAAACCAGTTCCAATTGTTCAGTGAAGAAAGCCATATACACCCAGAGAGAGGGATATGAAATGTGGACCACAATATAACATTTTCATGCTTTGTATTGATGTTTGCTTGCATTGTGTTTCTTTGATTTTTTTTCTTCTAGATAAGATTTTTCTTGCACAACAATGATAAGGGTGGAAATATATATATAAATATATTCGATTTATCAAGTATTTTAACATAATATGTAGTGGATTTCCTGCCATCTAGGGGAGGGGTGGGGACTAGGGGGGAAAAATTTGTAACAGAAAGCTTTGTAAGGGTCAATGTTGAAGAATTACCCATACATATGTTTTGCAAAGCTTTAATAAAAAAAATTCTGCCTTTGAAATACTTTTTTGGCTTTAGCCTCTCCTCCCTTATAGCTCTTATCATTCATTTTCTGACTCTTTCCCCTTGTTATTGGTTACGCCACCAAGGCTACTATATACTGAGTCTATTGAGTATTCAAGGAGGATTTGTACCTCTGGTATGAGAGCTTTCAAAGTCTTTTTTAAAGTTGCTCATTTACTTTTGGTGTTTATGAAGTACTCAACTCAAATCTATTAGACCACAGGGGCCATACATCAGTAGAACCATATTGGCATGCAAGGTAAATCAGTAACCAATATGAATCAAACCCATTGATGAGTTAGGGTGATATCTACCCCAAGCATGTAAGACTTCACCTGGTGTAATGGGTAGATGAGAACAATTTGTTCCAATGGACATGAAGGCAGTTGAAGCAGGCATTGTGGAGTAATTGGAATTTGATTAGATATTGAAAATGCCTAGGTCATCCACTGCATCCTTGGTCACTGTCAGTCATCCTGGCTTTTGTTCTGTCATTGGACTTTGATGATTCTGGAAGAATGAGACTGATGACTTTGTGCAGCTCTGCCTCATTTAAATCTAATTCACTTGTCAGTCAAGACATTATCCATGATATCATTTCCTCTCCAAAAATGAAGAGCAAACCACCACCACCACCATTACCAATGCTAAGAAAGAACATTGTCTCTGCTTCTTCCCTTATTCAAAATTTGATTCGTCACCAAACTGGCTGGATGCCCTAAAAAGTCTCTGGGGGAAAAGGACTAGTCCCATGGATTTCTATCCCGTTTCCTTTAGGCCTAGGATAGCTATGCATACTGGTACCTGTCCCAGTTCTCTCTAGTTCTGATTCTTTCCTTCTTTGGTTTGAGATTTTCTGACTTTTAGATTGCCCAAGGAAAAAACAATTAATATCATCTTAGATTTCACTTCTTCCTTTCACAGTGGCTGGGCAGAGTCAATGCTCTTGGCTTGTTGCAATAGGGTAGAGTAGTAGGGTCATATTCAAAGAGAAGGGTCATATTCAAATAATATGCTATGGGCAGTATATTGACTTAAAAAACTACAAATGAACATTATCAATGTTTTATTGTGTTTTTACTTGTTTTGTTAAAAAATGTACTATTTAAATCTGGTTTGGCACCACTTGGGAGTGTTGCAAGTACTAACATCTTTGGGTAGAGGATAGAGTATGCTAACAGATCAGAATGAATCAGAATTAGAAAGAAAACTGGGACAGAAAAGAAATCCCTGTGTGGGTCCTAAAACATAAGACTGTGGTTTGTGTGCCCTGCTTGAAAGAAAGGGCTTGTGAGGGAGGGATGCTCATTGTTAATTACTAAGGTCTTTATCTTGTTGGCTTTCTTCCTCTCTGGCCTGTGTGTTCAGTTGTAATTGCTCGAACTCTGATGCATGATTTTGGGTAAATTTTGAAAGAAAGTGGGAACTAGAGAAAATGTCTACTTTGCCATCTTGTTGATCACATGCCTGAAACATCAATTAGTAACTTGTAGTGATAATTTCATCTTTCAAAAGATGGAAGAACCAAAAAGGGAAATTCTATTATGGATCTGATTTCATTAATATGGAATTCAGTGGTTCAGTGGAAATGAGGGGAACCTGTAGGGAAATGATCACTCTCTTCTAGAGCCTATGATAAAAGAGAGAAAATTTTGGCATAGTCTACCATATACCTCAGATTTTGGGAAAGCAATTTCAAAGGGTTCAGAGGAAGATTAGATAGAACCCCAGGGACTGAAATGCTTCAGAGGAAGTTAGTCTTGAAGGGATGGGAAATACTCAAGAATGAAACTATGAAAGACATAAAGGGAAATATTTCTAATGAGAAAGGAAATAGTATTTGTCAGAAGTGATTAATGTAGATGTACCAACAACTCAACAATCAACTTAGATTCTAAAAAGAAATATATAGCAGATGGAAGGAAAGCCAGAGAATAAATATGAATGTGATACAGTCCTTCAGAAATAATATTAGAAATGACAAAGTCAATAATAATGTTTTGAGGCTGGCAAGGAAAGCTGAGGATAACAAAAAGGTTGTTGTTTTTTTTTAACTCTATTGGGAGGAAAAAAGGAAACTAAAAAGGAATAGATTCTTTTCTTGGGGTGAATGGGACAATGATCACTGACAACAGAGAGACGACAGGGTTGCTCAATTCTTATATTGCTTATTTTTTTGCCAAAGAAAATGATCTTTTCATTGAAAATGACAGAATCAAAATGACTAGTTTCGAGTTTAGCACAATGCCTGGCATGTGACAAATGCTTGTTGATGTTGATGATGATATCCAAGATAGGTAAGGATATAGTAAGAAACATCAAGCACTGGATGAATTCAAGTCATCTGGCCCAGATGAATTACATTCTCAGTACTGAAAGAATTGATGGATTGATTGATGAGCCATTGTCAATAATATTTGAAAGATCATAGAAAATGGAAGTGCTACTACAGGATTGGAGAAAAGGAATTGTCTTGATTTTCTGAAATGAGAAGATCACATAGTCTATAAACTATGGGTAAGTGAAATTGACTTTAATTTTTGTGAAATTTTAAAAATAGATTATTAAAGAGATGGTTTGCAAACATCTAAGAAGGCATGTGAGAGTTTCAAAGAACTAGTATAGTTTCATCAAGAGCTCAATTATGCTGACCTAATCTCATTTGCTTTTTAGACAGTTTCTAAACTAGTGGAAAGGAAGAATGGTGTAGAAATACCTTGGTCATATTTTATCAAAACTTTTAATAAATTCTCATACTATTCTTGTAGAGAAGATAAAGAGATATGGATTAGATGGTAATACTATCAAATGAATTCAGAGATGGTGAATGACTAGATTCAAAAAGTAATTGTTAACGATTTAATGTCAAAATGGCAAATTTTCAGTGGAACCCCTTAGAAATCTCTGCTAGGCTCTCTGTTGTTTAACATTTTTTTTTATCCATGGCATGGATAAAAGTATAGATAGCATGATAAGAGAGCTGAGAGGGATAGGTGATGTTTTGGATGACAGTCAGAATCCAAAAAATCTTGATAGGCTGATAAAATAAAATTCAACAGGGACAACTGAAAAGTCTTACACTTAAGTATAAAAAAGTCAATATTATTAATGCAAAAAAGAAGAAACATTGGAAGATAGTAGTTGTTATGAAAAAGATTTGGGGGCTCTAGTATAATGAAAGATCAATATGAGTAGACAATGGATTAATCAATCAAAACAACTAAATCAATATTGGGCCGCAAAGAGAGGTATAGCTTCTAGGAATAGTGATGGTTCCACTAAATTCTGCTCATGTCAGACCTTATCTAATGTAATGTATTTAGTTTTGGGCAGTACAGTCTAAGAAAGACATGATTAAATTGGAGATCATCCAGAGAAGGGTCCTGAGCCCATGTTTTATGAGGATCAATTGGAAGAATGGGGAATATTTAGTCATGAGAGAGAAGACTAAGGGAGAACATGACATCTGTTCATGCATTTTAAGAATTTTCATGTGGAGGAAAAATTAGATTAATTTTATTTGGACCAAGAGGATAAGTGAAAGGTAGAAAAAGGAAATTTTACTCCATCAAGAAAAACTTCCTAACAGTGATTTCCAATCAAATGTAGACTGGGCTACCTCAGGAGGTGATGAGTTTCTCTTCCTTGGAGGACTTTAAGTAGAAACTGGATGATCATTTGTCAGATATGCCATAGTATGATCTGGGTCAAATTCTAGTGCTGATACTTATTGACATCTTATGTAGTGTGGTCTCAAAGCCTATCATCATCCTTTTCCACTATCTTCTAAATGTATTCCAGTTTGTTTTTGTCTTGCCTGAAATGTGCCCAGTACTAAATGCACACTCTTTCTATATGGTCTAACCAGAATAGATTATACTGGTACTACTGCTTCCCAAATTTGGCTATACATCTGTTAACGTAGCTCAACATTGCCTTAGCTGTATCATGCTATATACTCTTAATAAGCCTACAATTCATTAGAACCCTCAGATATTTTTTACATAATTGTAGTCATATTTCCTCCTTATACATGTGTAGTTGATTTGAAGACCTATATCTATATTTTATAAAAGATATTTTTATTTTTCTCAGTTTCCCTAGATTTCTTAATGTATCCCTCATCCTTCCAGAGAACCATTATTTGCAACAAAGGAGAAAAAAAATAAATCAAAACAGTTCAACAAATGTAATCCTTCAAAAAAGTTTAATATTATATGTAGTGTTTTGTACCCATATTGCTCTACCTCTTCAAAAAATGAAGGTAGTAAAATACATTTAGAATTTTTCTCCTCTTGCAAAAACTGAGGGAGAGGCCTATTGTACATTTTATATTGCGGAAAACATTCTCCTAACCATTGACTTGCCACTGCAAAGACAAGACAATATATACACAGCCACTGAAATGGCAGATAACTGCAGAAGATCTCATCTCAGTAATTGCCCTTAGAATCTTAGTCAGCACTTTTTCCATTTGTATCTTTAAAAAGAAAAGATATTTTCCATTCTGCACTTGATAGGATATAGGTATCAGTTTACTCAGTTACCAACAGCAAGAAGCTGACTCAAACTCTTTCAACTTTATTGCTTATTCATCTGTTTAGCAAAGCTGGTGCATAAAAGACCTTTCTACCAGACTTCTTTTGAAGATACTGATAGAACTTTTTTCCTCTCCTCTCTTCTCCTTTCCTCTCCTCTTTTTCTTTTCCCTCTTGCCTCATCCTTTTCCTCCCACTCTCTCCTCCTTTCCTCCATTGCCCTGTTCTCTCCTCTCCTCCCTTCTCTTCCTCTCTCCTCCTTTTGCCTCCTTTAAAAAAAAAAAACAACTCAGGAAGGTATTTATACCTCTCCTTAAAACTAAAAGGAAAATATATAAAATCTCTAGTGTTTCCGTTGGCTAGTTTTCATCATTACCAGAAATGGAAACCTTTAGTCATATATACATTCAGCTGAAGACTTCATTGCCAACTACAAAATGGACATCTGTTCTGATGATTAAGTCTAAAGTATTGGGAGAGGCGCATTCCCACTGCCTAAATGGAGCTGTTGGATACTGACTTGTGTTACAAAACTTCAGAGGGGTTCTTTTGAATTACCAAAAGATTTTCATTTTAAAAAAGAAGAACTTAATCAAAAAACATTTATTGAACTCTTCATATATATATATCATGCCCTGCTAAGTAAAACTGACAGAGCTATATGTCTAAGTGCTTGGGTCAAGTGGTACAAAGCTTTCCCTCAAACCAACATTTGAAGTGTCAAAGGGATCGATTGCAGGTGATTACAGTGACATCAAGAATCCTGTTCTGCCATGTACACAGTATGATCTTAGCTGAGTCATGCTTCCTCTATAAGGAACTTGCACTAGATGCTTCTAAGTACCTTTCAGGTTTAAATTCATGATCCTATGAGTCTGACTGAATAAATATTCTTTCCTTTTTGCCATACCTCCCATTACATACCATACATGGTGAGGAGGAGAGTTCACTGTATATGTGGACCATTTCTGTAAGTGGAGAAGAACACTGACTATGGTAAGTGGTGATGCCATTGATCCCATCATCTTTGCACTTTGAACCAAGATTCAGATACTTTATCATCCTCTCTCTGGGTCAGACTTCACCAACTGTTTTAGAGGCAGCATCTATTTTATGAAGGCTGAGTAAATTTCTTCTTAAGGTATGAGGAGGCTGTCTTTAGTAGGACCTGATAGATCCAGGGAATTTGGGCTTGAACTTGACTCCTTGGCTGATTGAGTTATTAAAAAAGTCCATAGTTTGAGGAGATTGGGCTCTGAGAATTGGTGGAATTCTTTTTACTAGATGAGTCAACATATCTCTCTGATTGAACTCTTGCTTCAGAGACAGATATTGAGGCATAAAGGAGAGACATTTACTTGAATCAACCTTATCAGTCCCTTTCTTGATTATATAAACTTCTCTTTGCTAAATATTTTGTCTTATTGCATTTCAATACCCAAACTAAATCACTGGATTTGTCTGAGTTAGACCCAGCCCAAGACACCCTTCATCAAAATAGGTGTCTAGGATCATGCACATACATAGACATTAAAGGGTGATGGTGATAAATTGGAGAAAGATGCTAGACATCCCTCTGGCACCTGCAGTCCTTGGACCTCATGGGTCTTGATAACAATCTCTTTGACACTTCAAATGTTGGTTTGAATAAGAGCTTTGCACTACTTGACCCAAGCACTCCATTACTTATAGCCTTGTCAGTTTTACTTAGCAGAGAATGATACACATATGAACACATATAATATACTGGTATATGAAGTCTTCTAGTTTCTTAGTTTTATGCCCTGGTCTCTTCCATTACCTTTATACTGGGGTAGCTTTGTGATTGTCTCCATGATTAGAAAATGTGCAAGAATCCTACTTTAAAACCTAATTCATAGGTTCTTCTGGGCAAAAATAATTGTTCCTAATTCTCCCCTTTGAGAAACAAATGATCTTTGGCTATGAAAATGAGAAGCACAATTTCTCTCCTTTGCCCACATTCTTCCCTTTGCCCAAGTTTTAATGAGGCAAAGGGGAGAGTCAGCTGCTCACCCTTTGGCACCCATTCTTTAGTTATGAAACCATTGGCATGTGCACTTTTTAAAAGTATGTTAAGAGACAATAGCCAGAAAGTGAAATCAAGTCTGGCCATTTGTTTAAGAAAATTCATCAAGGTACTTGGTGGTTGGTTCTGTTTGGGATCCCTTCCCATTTTAGGATAGTACTGAATTTGAAATCAGATGATTTGTTTGGATCTAGATAGTGTTCAGGATTTGGGGTCAGAAAGATCTGGATGCTGATCCCATCTCTAACAGCTTGGGCACATTACTCAATCTTTCTTGACCTCAGTTTTTTAAATATGAATTGAGAGGGTTGGATCAGATTAAGTAATCAAGTATTTATTAAGCATCTTCTATATATTGGACACTGCTAGATTATGAAGATGTAAAGAAATAATCCTTTATTATAAGGAGCTAACATTTTAATGGAGAATATGGGAGAGACAAAGTACATATCTAGGTATATCCATAATAAATATTAAGGAAATAGCAACAAAGTAGAAGAAGAACACTGGCATTTGTGGAGGGGGGAGGCTGGTGGTGAGAGGAGTAAAGGAAGGTTTCATGTAAAATTTGGTGCTTTATCTTACAAAGTGCAGGTAAGGAGGAAATACATTTTACATGTGGAAAAAAGTCAATGCAAGTGCCCAGGGCCAGGAGGTAAGTGTATCATGGGTGAAGAATGTAACACAGAGAAGTCTAGTCTGATTGAATCATTGAGTGGGGGAAAGGAATGAGGCTGGAAAAATAGATTAGGGCAAGGGGTTTACAAGCTAAACCTTAGAGTTTACATTTTCTTCTAGAAATACTAGAGAAGAATTAGAATTGATTGAGTAATGGGGGTAATATGGTTGGATCTGTGCATAAGAAAAATTACTTTGGCAGTAGCTTGTGGGAAAATATGGGGAAAGATTTGAGACAGGGATTAGGAAACCATTGCAATAATCTAGCGGAGAGATGATGAGGGTGTGAACTAAAGTGTTAGAAGGCTTCTAAAGTAGTTAGGTAGCACAATGACTAGAATGAGGAAGATCTGATTTCAAATCCAGTCTCAGATACCTCCCAGTTATGTGACTCTGGAAAAGTCTTTTAATTTCAGTCTGTCTCAGTTGCCCTGTAAAGTGGGGATAATAATACCATCTCCCTCTAAGGATTGTTAGAGGATCAAATGAGATAGTATTTGAAAAGTGCTTTGTAATCTCAATATAAACACTAGTTTTTAAGTAGTATTTGAAAAGTACCTTGTAATCACAATATAAATACTAACTTTTAAGTACTAGCTCTAAAATTTCTTCTACCTCTAAATCTATATTCCAATGATTTATATTTGTATGACTTCAAAGAAGTCATTTGTCTTTTCTGGGCATAGTTTCCTCAAAAAATGAGGGAATTGGAGATGCACTCTTCTAGCTCAAAATTATGCCTTTTGATATTATAAGTCAAGAGTTTACAAATCTTTTAAAATGTGAACTCAGATCTTACCTTCTCCCTTCACAATACCTTTCACGATTCTGGGAATCTCTGAAAGAGATATGTGCCCTAGTCTTCATGAGAAACAACTGCCATGTAATGGAAGGGGAAAATATTTATGCTAGAGTCAGTTGCAAGTTTCAATTTGCACCCTCCCATTCCCACCATGCATACTTTCTGGCAAAGTATGTTACCAGCCACCAGTCTCAATTCAACACATATTTATTAAGCACCATTGTATTTCTAGTGCTTGACATTATGCTTGACATTCAAAATCCTAAAACAAAACTGAAGACATACCTGCCCTCAAGGAACTTTTATTTTTCATCTACAAAATAATGGACACATCATCTTCCCTGCTAATATCATAGGGCTACTGTATAAAATGAGATATCTAATGTAATAATGTCCTGTTAAGTTTAGCTATTGTTAACACCTGCCCCACTTTTCACATATTAACAGATTCTTAGAAAGTCATAGAATCTGGGAATTGGAAGGATCCTTAGGCATCTAACCATTACAACAACTCTGTCAGACCCTCATCTAACCTTGGATGTTTGGATTGCTTTTATGTATCCAATTCTATTGTAAACACATTCAGGGGAAGGATTAGATGCTTAGGAAAATGCTTGGCACATAATAGGTGCTTTCTAAATGTTTATTGACTGACTGTTTTTGTATCTATTAGTGCCTTGCACAGTCTTTCCTACAATGGAATTTAATAATTTTTAAATTTTTAAAAATCCAGTCTTTAAATCCGGTGGGATTCCCTACCAAGTACGGCTGACTTTTGCTCTGTAATCTATTGTCATAGAAAATTATCTGGAGGCCCCAAGAATTTAGATGACTTTAATTAAAGTCTCACAGGTAGGATGTCAGAAACAAGGTTTAAACCCAGGCTTTCCTGATTTTGAAGGTAATCCTCCATCAATTAATCCACTTTGTGTCTCATTGATTAGTTCAATAATAACAACAGTAATGGTAATAGTTAATATTTAGGTAGTGCTTTCAGGTTAATCTCACAACAACTATGTGAAATTGGTGTAAAAGGAGTGGGTAGGGCTAGGTGACAGATCTATGATTTTATTGCTTAAATATATGATTTTTGCTTGTAGTCCAGAGAAGACACTCATTATTGGCCTCAGTAAATGTCAGCTGTGGAGATTCTGAAAAAGCAGCACCAAGATGCATGTGAGGGAGGAATGACACTCCCCAGATGATTTTCATCAGCACCATCCAAGTTGAAACTGACATTAGGTCCCTTTGAAGGAATCATAGCAGAAAGAGAGCAAATGCCATATAAACTCATTTTGGAAGAACATTAAGAAAGATTCTAGAGGGTGTCAAATAACCCTCACACTCATAAAGTACATCACAAACTCATGGGAAATTATATTTTAGATTACATTGTGTCCTGACTATGTATTTGTGACTGTGCTAAATGAAGAATTTGGAATAGTTTGGGTTCAAAGGGTTTATAATCTCAATTGTGTAGTTGAAGAAAATAAAGTCATAGAATCTTAGAGTTGGAAGGGAACTCAGAATCTAATTCAGAGGATCTTAATTTGAAATATATGAATTTAAAAAAATTGATAAATATTTCAGTATCATTGTTTTTTTTTGTAATTCTTTATATTTTATTTTAGGCATTTAAAAATGTTATTCTGAGAAGGGCTCCACAGATTATTCTACATTCCAAAGGAGAATATGACTCACAAAAGAAGGTTAAGGACTACTCATCTAATCTAACTTGTACCCAAATAAGAATGCCCTCTACAACATACCTGTGCAGAGAGGCAGAGCCAAAATGGGAGAGAGAACACATGTTTCTTTCTAATGTTCTCCCATGACCCTCACACTAATTACTAAATCCAGTCTCTGAATTAACTCTAGACTGGCAGAATCCATGAATATTGGGAGTGTAAAAAATTTCCAGTAAAAGATAACTTCAAAGATTGCCAGAAAAGATCTGTTTCAAACAGCATGATGGGAAGCGGGCCAAGTGCAAGCAGGTTGAGCACAGACACCTGGGAAGAGTCCCCGTGGTGGTGTGTGGTGTGGGAGAATCTACAGAGAGGAATCTATCACAGTGTTGGCTACTCTGCTCTGATTGCAAGCCAGTAGATCAACAGAGAAGTTATAAAACATCCAACATATGCACAAAAGATAAACAGTGAACCCTGAAATGCCAGAATCTCACAGGATCTGACTATGCCCACCCAGCACCAGAAGTGAGTCAGCTTGAACTCAGTGCAGCCACTATTGCTTGTAAAGGAAGCTTGGACAACCTCCCTTGCCCTAAAAACAGATCTCAACTTAAACAAAAAATGAATAAAAAAGCAAAAAGAACTCTGACCATAGACCATTTTTATAGTGAAAGAGAAGAACAGATTTCAAACCCCGAGGAGACTAAAAGCAGATCATCTCCAGATGAAGCCCCAAAAGGTGATATCAATTGGACCCCATAACACAAGGTTCTCCTAGAAAAAATTTAAAAGGCTCTTAAAAGAGAGCTAGAAGAAAAATGGAGAAAGAAAATGAAAACTTTGCAAAAGGGTTTGGAAAAGGCAACACAAAATAGACTTAATGAAATGGAAAAAGCATATAACTCATTAAAAGATAGATTTGACAAAATGGAAAAACAAAATAACTCCCAGAAAAACAAAATTTGTGAAATAGAAAAAGAAAATAACTCCTTAAAAAACAGAATTTGTGAAATGGAAAAAAATCCATAGAACAAAACAAGTCATTTAAAAATTGAATTGAACAAATACAAAAGAAGTAAAAAACGTAAATTCACTAAAGATCAGAACTGAACAAATGGAAATGAATGACTGCCCGGATGTCATAGAATCAGAAAGTAAAATAGCC
Source organism: Myrmecobius fasciatus (assembly GCA_023553655.1). Taxonomy (NCBI): domain Eukaryota; kingdom Metazoa; phylum Chordata; class Mammalia; order Dasyuromorphia; family Myrmecobiidae; genus Myrmecobius; species Myrmecobius fasciatus. Next base: position 27,923 of record JAJPUD010016796.1, read on the forward strand.
ACTGAAAGAATTCACCAAACATCTCCCGAGACATCAAAATCAAAACTCCAAGTCTCAAACAACTATCAGACCAAAGAAAAAAATGTTACAAGCAGCCAAAAAAAAAAAAAAAAAAAAAAAAAAAGAAATAAAAAAACTGAGAAGCCACAATAAGGATTTAAGGAGCTGGAAATCTGATATTCTGAAAGGCAAAGGAACCTGGAATGCAGCCAAGAACAAACTAGCCCACTAAACTGAGCATTTTCTTTCAGGGAAGAAAATGGACATTCAGTGAAACAGATGAATTTTATTTATTTCTGATGAAAAGACCTAAACAAAAAATTTGACCTCCAAATATAGAACTCAAGAGAAGCATAAAAAGGTAAAAAGAAAAGAACTCTTGAGAACTGTATTTCTGTTGTGGGTATACATAGAGAGTGCATGTATAATTTGATTTTATTGTTATAATATAAAAAAGAAACTAGAGGTGGAAAAATGATTGTACCAGAAAAGGGGGAAAGTAGAGGTAAAATGAAGGAAATTACATCTTAGGAAGAGGAAAAGAAAACCTATTATAATTGAGGGAAAGAAGGGAAGGAGAGATGAACATTGTGTGAATCTTAGTCTCATCAGATTTGGCTCAAAGAGAAAATATTAAACATATTTGGTTTCACAGAGAAACTTCTCTCACCTTATAGAAAAATGGGAGGGGAAAGGCGAAAAGGGAAGGGGTAGGCTAAATAGATGGGAAAACAGAAATAGTAGGGGATAGGTATAAGAAAGGGGGAGGGACTCTAAAGGGCAAGGGCTGCTTGAGGCAGTGGTGCTCATAAGTAAAATACTGGGGAGGAGAGAAAGGAGAAAAGAAAAAAAAAGTATAATTTGGGGGTAATAAGATGGCAGGAAATACAAAATTAGTAGTTCTAACTGTAAATGTGAATGGGGTGAACTCTCCCATAAAGCAGAAGTGGATAGCAGACTGGATTAAAAGCTAGAATTCTACAAGATGTTGTTTATAAGAAACACATTTAAAGCAGAATGATACATACAGAGTAAAGATTAAAGGCTGGAGCAGAATCTATTATGCTTCAGGTGAAGTTAAAAAAAAAAAAGCAGGGGTAGCCATCCTCATCTCAGATAAAGCAAAAGCAAAAAATTGATCTAATTAAAAGAGATAAGGAAGGAAACTTATCTTGCTAAAGTGTACCATAGATAATGAAGCAATAGCAATACTAAACATATATGCACCAAGTGGTATAGCATGGAAATTGCAAAAGGAGAAGTTAAGAGAGCTGCAAGAAGAAATAGACAATGAAACTATAATAGTGGGAGATCTTAACCTTGCTCTCTCAGAACTAGATAAATCAAACCACAAAATAAATAACAAAGAAGTTAAAGAGGTAAATAGAATACTAGAAAATTTAGGTATGATAGATCTTTGGAGAAAATTGAATGTAGACAGAAAGGAGTACACTTTCTTGTTGGCATTTCATGAAACATATATAAAAATTGACTATAAATTAGGACATAAAGACCTCAAAATCAAATGCAGAAAGGCAGAAATAGTAAATGCATTTTTTAAAAGATCACAATACAATAAAAATTATATTCAATAAAAGGCCAGGGGAAAATAGGCCAAAAAAGTATTTGAAAATAAATAATCTCATCCTAAAGAATGAATGGGTGAAACAGCAAATCATAGACACAATCAATAATTTCATCCAAGAGAATGACAATAATGAGATAAAATACCAAAATTTGTAGGATGCAGCAAAAGCAGTAATAAGTGGAAATTTCATATCTCTAGATGGATGCTTCCTTGCATAAAATAGAGAAAGAAAAGATCAATAAATTGGGCTTCCAACTACAAAGCTAGAAAAAGAATAAATTAAAACTCTTCAATCAAATACCAAACTTGAAATTCTAAAAATAAAAGGAGATATTAATAAAATTGAAAGTAAAAAAAATGTTGAATTAATAAATAAATAAAACTAAATTGGTTTTATGAAAAAAAGACAAAATAGATAAACCTTTAGTTAATTTGATTAGAAAAAAGAAAGAGGAAAATCAAATTGTTAGTCTCAAAAATCAAAAGGGAGAACTTTCCACCAATGAAGAGGAAATAAGAGTAATAATTAGAAGTTACTTCACCCAATTTTATGCCAATAAATTTGATAATCTAAGTGAAATGGAGGAATACCTACAAAAATATAGATTGCCCAGATTAACAGAAGAGGAAATAAATTACTTAAATAGTCCCATTTAAGAAAAAGAAATAGAACAAGCTATTAATCAACTCCCTAAAAAAAAATCTCTAGGACCAGATGGATTTACATGTGAATTCTACCAAACATTTAAAGAACAATGAACTCCAATATTATATAAACTATTCGAAAAAATAGGGAATGAAGGACTCCTACCAAACTCCTTTTATGATACAGACATAGTACTGATACCTAAACCAGGTAAAACAAAAACAGAGAAAGAAAATTATAGACCAATCTCCTTAATGAATATTGATGCAAAAATCTTAAATAAAATATTAGCAAAGAGATTACAGAAAATCATTCCCAGAATAATACACCATGACCAAGTAGGATTTATACCAGGAATGCAGGGATGGTTCAATATTAGGAAAACTATTAACATAATTGACTATATTAATAACCAAATTAACAAAAAACATATGATAATCTCAATAGATGAAGAAAAAGCATTTGATAAAATCCAACATCCATTCCTATTAAAAACATTAGAGAGTATAGAAATTAATGGACTTTTCCTTAAAATAGTCAGTAGCATCTATTTAAAATCATCAGCTAGCATCATATGTAATGGTGATAAACTGGAACCATTCCCAATAAGATCAGGGGTGAAACAAGGTTGCCCACTATCACCATTACTATTCAATATTGTATTAGAAATGCTAGCCTTGGCAATAAGACAAGAAAAAGAGATTAAAAGAATTAGAGTAGGTCATGAGGAAACCAAATTATCACTCTTTGCAGATGATATGATGGTCTACTTAGAGAACCCTAGAGAATCAACTAAAAAACTATTAGAATTAATCCACAACTTTAGCAAAGTTGCAGGATACAAAATAAATCCACATAAATCATCAGCATTTTGATACATCACCAACAAAATGCAACAAGAAGAGATACAAAGAGAAATTCCATTCAAAATAATTATTGATAGTATAAAATATTTGGGAATATACCTGCCAAGGGAAAGTCAGGATCTATATGAGCAAAACTACAAAACACTCTCCACACAAATAAAGTCAGATCTAAACAATTGGAAAAACATCAAGTGCTCTTGGATAGGTCGAGCAAATATAAGAAAGATGGCAATACTACCTAAACTAATCTATTTATTTAGTGCTATACCAATCAAACTCCCAAGAGATTATTTAACTGACCTAGAAAAAATAACAACAAAATTCATCTGGAAAAACAAAAGGTCAAGAATTTCAAGGGAATTAATGAAAAAAAATGCAAATGAGGGTGGCCTAGCTGTACCAGATCTAAAACTATATTATAAAGCAGTGGTCACCAAAACCATTTGGTACTGTATAAGAAATCGAGTAGTGGATCAGTGGAATAGGTTAGGTTCACAGGACAAAATACTCAATGACAATAGTAATCTAGTGTTTGATAAACCCGAAGACCCCAGTTTTTGGGATAAAAACTCACTATTTGACAAAAACTGCTGGGATAATTGGAAACTAGTATGGAAGAAATTAGGCATTGACCCACACCTGACACCATATACCAAGATAAGGTCAAAATGGATTCATGATCTAGGCATAAAGAATGATATTATAAACAAATTAGAACAATGTAGGATGGTTTACCTCTCAGACCTGTGGAGGGGGAAGGAATTTGTGACCAAAGAAGAACTAGAGGTCATCATTAATCACAAAATAGATAAGTTTGACTATATCAAGTTGAAAAGTTTTTGTACAAACAAAATGAATGCAGACAAGATTAGAAGGGTAGCAGTAAACTGGGAAAATATTTTTACATCCAAAGGTTCTGATAAAGGCCTCATTTCTAAAATATATCGAGAATTGACTCAAATATATAAGAATTCAAGCCATTCTCCAATGGATAAATGGTCAAAAGATATGAACAGACAATTTTCAGACGAAGAAATTGAAACTATTTCTGGTCACATGAAAAGGTGCTCCAAATCACTATTGATCAGAGAAATGCAAATTAAGACAATTCTGAGATTCCACTACACACCTGTCAGATTTGCTAAAATGACAGGAAATCATAATGATAGCTGTTGGAGGGGATGTGGGAAAACTGGGACATTGATACATTGTTGGTGGAACGGTGAACAGATCCAACTATTCTGGAGAGCAATTTGGAACTATGCTCAAAAAGTTATCAAACTGTGCATATCATTTGACCCAGCAGTGTTTCTACTGGGCCTATATCCCAAAGAGATTTTAAAGGAGGGAAAGGGACCCACATGTGCAAAAATGTTTGTGGCAGCCCTTTTTGTAGTGGCAAGAAACTGGAAATTGAAAGGATGCCCATCAATTGGAGAATGGCTGAATAAATTATGGTATATGAATGTTATGAAATATTATTGTTCTGTAAGAAACGACCAACAGGAGGATTTCAGAGAGGCCTGGAGAGACTTGCATGAACTGATGCTGAGTGAAATCAGCAGAACCAGGAGATCATTATACATAGCAACAAGACTATACGATGATCAATTTTGATGGACATGGTTCTCTTCAACAATGATGTGATTCAAACCAGTTCCTATTGTTCAGCGATGAAGATAGTCATATACATCTAGAGAGAGGCCTGTGGGAACTGAGTGTGAACCACAACACAGCATTTTAACGCTTTCTATGAATATTTCCATGCATTTTGTTTTCTTTCTTAGGTTTTTTTTTTCTTCTTCTCTTTCTAAATCCGAAGGTTCCTGGGCCAGTAAGATACTGTATAGATATGTATACATGTATTGTATTTGTCATATAATTTATCCTATTTAGCATGTATTAGATTACCTGTCATCTAGGGGGGGGGTGGGGGGAAGGAGGGGAAAAGCTTGGGAAAAAAAAGTTTTTGCAAAGGTCAATGTAGAAAAATCACTCATATGTTTT
>JAJPUD010016797.1:21096-33027 GCA_023553655.1 Myrmecobius fasciatus
TTTCCTTCCTTATCTCTTTTAATTAGATTTATTTTTACTTTTGCTTTATCAGAGATCAGAAATGGTGTTTTGTTTTGTTTTGTTTTGTTTTTGCTTCAGCTGAAGCATAATAAATCCTGTTCCAATCTTTTACTTTTTCTCTCTATGTATTTCTCTGTTTCAAATGTGTTTCTTGTAAACAGCACATTGTAGGATTCTGATTTGTTCCTTTTTATTTGAATTGTTTTTTGTCTGGCAGCTTTAACTATTTTTTCCTTGAGATTATAGTTCTGGAGTTCTGCAGTGATCTCTTGAAGAATACTATCCAGGCCCCTTTTTTTGATCACAGGTAGGCCAACAATTTTTAAGTTGCCTCTTCTGGATCTTCCAGTTTGGTTGTTTTTCTAATGAGGCAATTCATGTTTTCTTCTATTTTTTTTCTTCTTTTTAGTTTGGTTGAGTAATTCTTGCTGTCTCATGGAGTCATTAGCTTATATTTACCCTGTTCTAGTTTTTAAAGTGTGCTTTCCTTCAGTTAGTTTTTCTATCTCTTTTTCCATTGGATCAATTCTACTTTTCAAGATTCTTTCTTCAGTGGATTTTTTTTTTTTTTTGCATTTGGCCAATTTTTCCTTCAGCCAATTTTTTTTCCTTCTTTTTCCAAGTTGCTCTCTCTTGAATACCTCTCATTTCTTTTCTCATTTTTTCCTCCTACTTCTCTTATTTTCCTATTAAAAAATCATTTATGAGCACTGCCAATAACCTTTTTTGGATTTGAGACCAATCCTTATCACTGTTTGAGACTTCTGTGGACATTTTGCTTTTGTCTGAGTTGTTTTTTTTTTGCTTTTCACTGTCATCATAGTGGCTTTCTATGATTAAAATTATTTTCTGTTTCTTGCTTATTTAATTTCCTTATCTTTTTTTGAACTCTGCTCCTGGGGCAAGGGGGGCTCTGTCCCAAGCATTGCAGTCCGTTGTGTTTGGTGTCTTGCTCACAGCAACGAGTATCTCTATCTGCTCTCTCTTTTAAACAGTCTGGTTTCTCTAGCTGGCAATTTTTCTTCTGACCTGTGACTAGAGACTGCCCCATCAGGCTGCTTCACTATTGAGCCAGGACCAAGGTTCTCAGGTGCTGATCTGTTGTGATTAAGATCTTCTCACTGGCTCCTAGACCTAGGCTGGACCAAACACCCCTTTTATCTTTCTTGAAGTTCTTCCAATCTATGTTGGACTGGAGAATGGTTTCATTCCTTCAAACTCTGTTCAGAGACTTGGTTTCATGTGATTTTTGAGGGAAACTTTTGGATTAATTTCCATTGGTGATATCTTGAAAAATACTATCCAGGCTGTTTTTTAAAACATTAAATTATCTCTCCTGGATATATTTCCAGTTTGCTCATGTTGATAGTAACTTATTTTTTATTTTATGTTCTTTTAAAATTCTTTTTATTTTGTTTTACTAATTCTTTATGTGTCATAGAGGCATTAACTTCCATTTACCCAATTTAATTTTTAACTAATGATTTTCTTCAGTTAAGTTTTATTCCTCCTTGTCCATTTGGCTAATTCTACTTTAAAAGAAAGGTTTTCTTCGGGGGATTTTTTTTTTCAATTTGGTCTATTTGTTAAAGAATTGTTTTCATTAGTCAACTTTTGTTCTTCCATTTCCATGGTGTTGACTCTCTCTTGAATACCTCTCATTTCTTTTCCCATTTTCCCCCATCTCTTATTTGATTTTTAAAAATCCTTTTTGAGCTGTTTCAGAATTACTTTTGGGACTTTTGAGACCAATTTATATTCCTCAAACATTTCACTTGACATGTTTTGTCCTTTTCTAAGTTTCATTTTCTTTCTTTCTAAGATCAACTTTTTTGTTTGCTTATTGTTTGCTTGGTTTTTTGTTAGTTTTTTTTTTCCTGTTTCATGGCTTTTACAGTTGAACTCTACTATGTGGTATAGGGATCACTTGTCCCAAGTTTCTTTTCCTTTGGGATCAGGACCCTAATCAATGGCTTTGAGTGCTAGAGTCCCAGGCACTGGTGGCTTGCTCATTGCACTGGGCTAACTTAGCCTAGGCACATCTGTTGCTTTCTGCTTTTTGGTGGCTGAAAATTTCTCTTATGTGCTAGAGTTGATGGCTCCATCATTGGCCTTCTTTTGAGTTAGGCACAAGGTGCCTTGGTTGCCGATCTGTGATATGGCTAAGAGTCTTTTGCTGGCTTGCCTCGACACTGTCTGCCCTAGGATGCATTCCCCTCTCAACCAAGTGAGACTCATTTTTCTTGAAGTCCTTTTAAGTTACCTTAAACTTGAAAATTATTTCACTTTTTTTTGTAGATTCCATCCCTCCAGAATCTGTTTACAAGTTTCATTAAATGTTCTTTATGAGGGAAACTTAGAGAAATTAAAAAAAATTTCCTGGTTTCTCTCTGCCTTGCTGTGTCCTGTAGTCTTCTCTCTTAAAAACAAATGGTAAACTATCACCAACAAAGGCATTATTTGGGGGAATTTTACAGATATGCTTGAGTTTTGCATATTGGTATATAATTTAGATCTTGAAAGTTATTATCATTTGACTTTAGGTTTATCAGATAGTTGTGGGGATGCAGAACAACATGAGATATTTCACTTTTCTGGCTTCTGGTTTCTCATCTGAAAAAAAGGGTGTTTTGCTAGCTAATATTTAAAGTTAATTTTAGCTTTATCATAATTCTTCAGAAAAAAATGGTTGCAACTTCACTAATTGAAATATGAATAGGAACATAGAACACACTTTTTGACATTTTTTAAAAAATGTTATAATTATCATAAATATGCAAGAAATTGTTTTTTGAAATAATAGTTTTTGGGAAAAATCATACTGCCACAACAAACTTCATCTTTTTAAACCATTGTTGAACCAAAACTCAAAATGTTTAAGTAATTTCTTTATAGTAAACCATGTAAATATAAAAAAGCACTTTGAATTTGAATTTAAGTTCTCCAACTCTAATCTAACACTCTTTCTGCTATCCTAAACTACTCATTAAAAACTGAATATTTTACTGAGATACTAAGACACTGACTGGAGATATATTTAAAACTGAATCAGTAAGGGAGACATTTTGTTTCCAACAACATGAAACATCACTTAACCACAACTGTGCTTAAAGAAAAAATCCAAACATTCATTTCTTAGGAACTGAATAGGATAAAGAATTCTTTTTATTCTCTTGATCTTATGTTGCTAAAATTTTACTTGGGGATATTCAAAAACCTATATCTGCAAGAAAGCCAGAGATAAATATGAGGCAACACTGAATTATTTTGCATTGATGTTCAACTGGAGAAATCTGAGAATACATGCAGGTGTGTACATTTACACACTTATGTTCTTGTTAGAAATCCAGACTTAGAACAATAACAAATCTAGTTATTTACATAAAGAGTATAATGTAATAGTGAATATTTTAAAGATTTTCTTTCTTACCAGTTAAAAATATCTTCTCTTAGTATAGCTTAACCAGTTTTATTTAACTCATCCCATCACCAATAGAAATAGCTTATTAGAGGACGCTCATTCCTCCCGGGACTGTTTTTCTGATCTGTAATAGTTATAGAATTGATTTGGATGTATTGAAGCTTCCTTTCATCTTTGATAGTCTAAGATTCTCTTCTGGTTTAAAGAATCAGTGATGAACAGAAGCCCAAATGATCTGGAGCAAGCTAATAGCTATCAAATATAAATAAACAAAATAAACTGAACATGAAGACAAATACACCTCAGCCTCTCAGACTAATGAAATAGCTTCAATACCTTAAAATCATTTTTATCACAAAAGACCCAATTACTGGTTTCTGACATCTTAATTGTTCCTCCATTGAGGCTTTGAAAATTCAAGCCTATAAATGTGCCTGTAAAATATTAAGAAAACTCATATTAAATTATAAATTCAATTATTATATTATTTTTAGAAATACCAAGGAGAAAACTAGGATTGTAAAGTATCAAGGAGCATTCCATTCAATGGAAGAGAATTCAATGTTTTCCAAAATAGTAGAATAAATTCACAGTAATGTCTGCATAAATCAAGTAAAAATATTAAAAGCAAAATTGAAATTAAGGTATTTGTAATGCAGTGGTAAACCAATGTCCACAAAAGAGTTCAACAACAATATATTTTCTTTTCTATACTATTTGAGAATAACTTTCAACTATTGCTTTATTATCTTGACTACTAAAACAGTGTATTCTTGATGGTGTTGTGATTAAAATTAAGATGAAATCAGATACAAAGTTACAACCATATTCAACTTACTGGTTAGACTAGAAATTATCAATAAAAAGGAGGTTTCTCAATTAAAAGATTAGAAGGTAGGGATTAGTAGTCTTCATATAGTTTCATGAAGTACAAGAGAACAACAATGACAACAATACCAGAAAGCATAAAACAATATGATTGGTTACAAAGTAACTGAAGTATCATAAATGACAGAAAATAATATGATTAAATAGAAATGAGAAATGTAGGATTGCCATCATGGTTGACAGATTCATAAGTGGTGTCCACGTGCATTGTTAATTAGAGTCACAATGATTATAATTCAGACTTTCTTGAAGGAAAGACAGCATTACAGGGTAGTGGGAGGCAGGCACTTTCTGAAACCCACCTGCATCTTTCAAGACTTCTTAGCAAGATAATAGACCTCCTTAATGTTACATGTACCACAAGATGTATAGATACAACATATTTCTTTGAATTAATGTTATTTATGGGATGACTTACCATAGAGAGGAAAGCTAAACTTCTGAACTTGTTAGAGACAAAACAGTAACAAACAAAAAAATCCACAGAACAATAAACAACAATGTGGCTTAGAGAAATTGTCTACATAGTAAGTAAGAATGATACAGAAAACAATCAACTTAAAAATGGAATCAGAATAAATTTTGTTAATAGTTTACATTTTTTTTGGCAGATCAATCAGTAAGCATGTATCATTTCATTTCTTCTTCTAAAAACTATGAATTTATATCCTTTGCCTATTTATAAATTGGGGTATAATTTATATCCTTATAAACTTGATTCAGTTATCTACATATTTGAGAAAGGAGGCTTTTTTCAGAGAATCAGTTGGTAAAATATTTCCCCAATTTTCTGCATATCTTCTAATATTGGTTGTATTAATTCTGTTTATGCAAAACCATATATACATATATGTATAAAATAAAATTACACACTCAGCATATTATATTTATAGAGAAAATTCAGTGATAAAAGTGCTAGTTAAGAACCAGTTGTTTAGTCTCACTTTCCAGAAAGATGATGGCATAGAGTAGAAGAAGGAGCACCTGCATTACTTTCAGCCTTAACTGTAGATTGTTGATTGATGATAGACTGCCCATAAAGATCAGAGCAGAAACATTTTCTTTGTAATGCTATCTGTGATGATTTATATAATAATTTACCTTAAGTGACATATTAGAGAGCCAAGGAATTCATGGGATGAATCAATGATGTGGTTATATGAAAGAAGGAAATGGAAAATGTCAGGCTATCAAATTTGTTACTCTGTGAATCTCTAATTTTTATCCTAATCATGAGTAGATTATAATACAGATTATATATACTGTAGGCTTTTTTCACTCAAATTCCATGATTCAATATTGATGCCATACAAATAAATGTGAGTTACTAATATGTTTGTATATTTTAGTGAACCATTTAATATAAAAGGTATATGTGCAAAGACAGTGCAAAGACAACACTCAAATCCAGGACTTCTTAGCTTCAAGAATACCTCGCTATTCCCTAGGCCACCTTTGTAAATATGTGTATGCATGCACAATCAATCATACTTTGAAAGTCTTGTTAAAAGTTTAATAATTTGGTTAATATTTTAATTTCTATATGAAAATAAAGCAAGATTAAACATATAAACATCTTGTCTCATTGGCAATATTTTTCTGACAATATTTTGTAGGAAGCAAAGAGCCTTCTAACACATCAATGTAATGCTTGCATTTATTTTTGTAATAGGAGCTCATATTCCACAATTGTTTCTGCCAGACAGTTTTGCACAGTATAAAAATATAAGGGTCATTTCTATTAGGGTCACAAAGAGTTCTACATACTGGCATATGTGTATGAGTGTGTATATGTGTATATATATATATATATATATATATACATATATATATATATATATATATGCATATACATATATGTGTGTGTGTGTGTGATTATATATACACATGATTTTAGTTGAAATCTCACCTGAAAAATCTTTTCATTTGATAAAATGCCTAAAATACTATAGAATAAAAACTAAGAGTATTACAAATCCATAGCCCCTTGACATGCTACCATTTTTCAAGTGTGATATTTTATTTTCTTCAATTTCTAAATTTTAATTCTATTTTTAAAAATTCTATTTTAAATTAAAATTTAACAAAAATATATTTTTATTATGATGAGCAAAATATCCTCATAAAAAGAGTTTTACCAGAATCATGTCTACATATAAGTATTGCTCTGGAAATTTAGCAAAAAGCATATTAATTACTGGAAAGATGTAGGAATCTAAAATTAATCACTTATTTTAGAGGCTTTTTCCTAATAAAGAAGGATTAGCAAGTATGATCTTTGGAACATCACCATTAACTCTTTGAATCTTGTCTCATTGGCAATATTTTTCTGACAGTATTTCATATGAAGCAAAGAGCCTTCAACAAGTCAATGTAATGCGTGCACATTTATTTTTGTAATAGGAGCTCATATTCCACATTTGTTTTTGCCAGACAGTTTTGCACAGTATAAAAATATAAGGGTCATTTCTATTAGGGTCACAAAGAGTTCTACATACTGGCAAAATTGATATTTTTATAAGTATTTGAAGCAGTTGAAAGCATTTGTTGAGTCCTTTATTTAAAGGAAGAAGACTATGTATTCAAGAAAAAAAGAAATGCTGTAACCTTTTATGGGTTTTTTATTGGCTCTTTGTCTTGCTGACATACTTAACAGACTCTCTTAAAGTTACAAGATGTTAAATAGAAAATTCTGGTGTATATCAGTGCTCCATCTGAATAAACATTGGAGGACTTATTGCTCAGAATCTGATTTGTGTGGCTTATATATAAATCAAGATTCAACTATTACATATAACTCTATTTTAATATCCATGCCTAAATTGGAACTTGCAAAGAAATTCACTTCATTTCCATGCAGAACTTTGTATTGTCCTTTCTTGTGTGTTGGACTTAAAAAAACAAAGCCAAAATTCAGTCCTATCTATTGAGTTTACTACTGTTCTTACTGCTGTTATTATTCCACACTTCTAAAGAGCTTTATTATCACAAATAATTATAGACTTTGGAAACTATTATCTCAGTTCAAATTTCTTATTCATTATGAAGCCTTTCACAGCATGATATGAATTTTCATAGAATCACATCTATTATACAACTTTGTTCTTCACATTCTATTTTGTGTCTTAGTCATTTGGGCATACATCATATAATTTATTTGATTTTAAACTCCTTAAAGTAAAGAAACATATTTCTTTTTATGAGGTATTAGCATATCTTATACATTACCAAAAAGTTATGTTGAAAAGTTCATTTAAAGTACTTACTATATCTAAGATACTATGTAAAGCCCTGCACCTATCATTACTTACTAGAAAATAATATTAGGAATAAGCATTTATATCAGGCTTAGTTTTTCAAAGCACTTTACAACTGTTTTCTTAATGGATCTTCTTAACAAGCTGGGGGGGATAGGTGCTATTATAATTCCTATTTTATAGATGATGAGTAAATTTCAGTATATTCAAGTGACTTGCACAGGATCACACTGCTAGAAAACATCTGAAATAGGATTTGAATTTAAGACTTCCTGACTTGAAGTCCAGCAATCTATCAACTACACCACCTGGATGGCAAAAAAAAACAAACAAACAAACAAACAAACAAATCAAAACAAATAAACAAAATAATCTTTGTTTTCTAGAATCTAAGAATAAATTAGATATAATAACAGAGGGAAACCTCTAACATCGTGTGTGATAAAGGATCGGCATAATAAATGAAGTTTAATTAACAAATAAAGTGAATTACAAGGATTCCTAGGGATTCTACAAGAGTAGAGTGTACAGGAAGCCAGTAGAAAACATGATGCCTTTTGACAAATAATTAGAACAGTCAGACTTCTCTACTCCCAATTCCCTTGCCTCTTTGTCCTGTCTCTGATCTCTTCTTGCTAAACCATGGTTTGAATGTAGGTGATTCTAGATTGTAATCCTATCTTATTTATTCTTCAGACTATTGAATCCCAGGTGTTTTATCTTTAAATGTAGAAGAAACTAAACATTGTGTTATTCAGATTGTGGTTCCACATTACTTGAATTGTTTCTTTCTGGATGCTTGCAATATTTACCCTATGCCCTGGGAGCTCTTGAATTTGGGTATAATATTCCTGACAGTTTTCATTTTGGTATCTCTTTCAGGAACTTATTGGTGAATTCTTTCTATTTCTATTTTACTCCCTGGTTCTAGAATATCAGGGAAGTTTTCTCAATAATCTTGAAAGATTATATCTGGGCCATTTCTTTTATCATGACTTTTAGTGCGTTAAATAATTTTAAATTATTTTTCCAGGATCTAATTTCAGGTCAGTTGTATTTACAACATGATATTTCACATTGTATTATTTTGTCATTATTTTGCTTTTGCTTTATTGTTTCTTAATTTCTCAAAAAGTTATTAACTTCCATTTATTCAATTTTAATGTTTAAGGATTTTTTTTTTTCAGTGAGCTTACATACTTCCTTTCCCATTTGTCCACTTCTACTTCTAAAGGAGTTCTTTCTAGTGGATTTTTTTCCCATTTGGCTAATCCTACCTTTTAAGAAGTTTGTTTCAAGTTTTTTTTTAGGTAATTTTGTTTTGCCTCTCTTTCCATGTGGCCAATCCTTTGTGAAGCAGTCTTCTTGTTGACTTCCTGCATTTTTTTACTGAGGCAATTGGAGTTAAGTGATTTGCCCAGGATCACACAGCTAGGAAGTGTTAAGTGTCTGAGGCCAGATTTGAACTCAGGTCCTCCTGACTTCAGGGCTGGTGCTCTATCCACTTCACCACCTGTCCTGACTTCTTGTATTTCTTTTGCCATTTTTCCTAGTATGTTTTCAAAGTGTTGTTTTCTTAATTTTTTTGCATCTCCTTTCTTAAGCTGTTGATTTTTATTCATGATTTTCCTGCATCACTCTCATTTTGCTTCCTGATTTTTTTCTTCACCACTCTTTATTTGATTTTCAAAATCTTTTTGGAGGTCTTCCATGATCTAAGAACAATTCATATTTTTTCTTGGAGGATTTTAATGTACTCAATTTGACTTTTTATTTTCTGAGTGTATTTTGATCTTCCTTCTCACCTTAATAACTTTATGGGCAGAATATATTTGTTTGCTTATTTTTCTAGCTTATTACTTGACTTTTAAATTTGTTTAAGTAGGACTCTGTTTCCACAGCAGAAGGTACAATGTTCCAAACTCTAGGGGCTTGTGCAGCTGTTTTCAGAGAGATATTTCCATGTTTTCGTAAGTTTTCATTCTGAGTTTCCTGGACACCACCTGCACTGAACTATACTCCATTTTTACCTGCATATGGCAGACCTTTGTAAGTCCTTCTAAGTTATCTTTGGATAGTAAATTGTTCCATTCCACTTTTTATATTATTTTGTAGCTTCAGAATTCTTTTGAGGTTCTAAATTTTTTAATTTAATGTCTTAACGTTGTTTTCAAGGGAAACTGTCCTGGTCTCTCTTTTCTACCTTGGCTCTGCCTTTTTCCCAGAAGTTCTAATGACCCTTTGCATTTTCCCAAGAATATCTACTCTCTCATTTGAGATCCTTCCCTAATAATTCACACAAAATGGGCCATTCTCCATGAGTTTCATGTTTTCCATTCTTACATATCTCCTAATTCTCACATGCTTCTATCACTATTTATTCCTTCTCCTTTGTCCCACAAAATGATATGGCCTAATTCTTTACAAAGCCAAACTCCTCAAATTGTTCAAATGATCCCTTTTTGTCCCATCTCTTTAAATGATTCATATCCTTTGTCATCTCCATTCAAAAACAATTTCAATATCTCCAGGTTTACTATTTCATTCTTTACTGCCCATGTCTCTCCGTCCTGAAAAATCCTTCATTTTTTCTTTTCATCTTCAATAATTTTCATCTTATAACTTTTTTGTTATTTATACTTACAGTTCTTGTCATACATAATAGAAGTTTATGTTTTCTCTCCTGTCAGTCTTTTAATCTATTACAATCCAATTTCTTATATTATCATTTCAATGAACCTGCTCTGCAAAGTTACTAATGATCTTTTATTTGCCAAATTCAATGGCCTTTTCTCAATTATCATTCTTCTTCTCTGCTTTGGAGCCTTTCCCTTTGATGATCACTCTCTTCTCCTTTCCTATTCTCTTCTACATAGAAGTTTGGACATTTCTCTCTTTTGGTTCTCTTCTTACCATCTCTGTTTCCCTTTGTGGATCATCTTACTAATTATACTGATCAGCATGTATACTCTCAAATTCTGTACTGAGTCTATTCTTATCACCTACTTAAATATTTCACTTGGTGATAGCATCAGCTCCCATGGAATTAATTAGTATCTTCATGCTGATTTCCAAATTTGCATGTGATACACCAATCTCTTTGCTGACCTACAATCTTACATTTCTAAATTCATGGAGACATCTTGAAGTAATCGTCCATTAGATATAAACTCAGCATGCCAAAAAAGAAAAGATGAACTCCCTCTCTTAGCACCCTTCCTACCTCTTACTTTCCCTGTTAATGCAGTGGGTACACAGTGCTCCTAGCTCATCAGGCTCACAAGAGCTATCCTGAACTGATCACTATTTCTCAGCACTCCAACTTTTATATCTAGTTTATTTAATATTTTCCCCCACTTTCATTCAAAACAAAAAAAAAATAATTGTTCCTAAAATTTTTGAGTTCTGTATTCACTCCCTTGTCCCCACCCACAATTAAGACACATCTTGTGCCACCTTATAATGCTTAGATGACAGGGGAAGATAATGATAAATTTTGACATGATGTGGGAGACCTAGGACGCTAATACTTTATTGATGGAGTTGTGAACTGATCCAACCATTCTGCAGAACAATCTGGAACCATGTCGAATGTACAAAAGCATGAACAGAACCATGGAACCATGTGCAAAAGTGTTTGTAGCAGCTCTTTTTGTGGTAGCAAAGAACTGAAAAATGAGTAGATGCCCATCAATTGGAGAATGGTTGCACAAACTGTGTTACATGAAAGTAATGTAATATTATTGTTATATTAAAAATGATGAACAAGCTGATTTTAGAAAGGTCTGGAAAGATTCACACGAAGTGATGCTGAGCATAACAAGTAGAAAAATGAATACATTGTTTACAATAACAGCAAGAATGTGAGATGATCAAGTATGAAAGACTTGGTTCTTCTCAGTGGTTCACTGATCCAAAGCAACCCCAAGAGACTTTGGACAGAAAATGTCATCTACATACAGAAAAAGAACTAAGGAGATTGAATATAAATCAAAACATGCTATGTTCACTTTTTTTCTGTTGTTCTTTTTATCTCTCCCATAATTTTTTGCTTTCTCTCTGATTTTTATCTCCCAATATGATTCATAAAGCAATACATATTAAAAATAAATACATTTACAAAAAAGAATGTCTTTTAGAGTCTGGTTCCCCCGCAAAAGACACTTCCTGTGAAGTTATGCAAAACATTTACATAAAAGTCAAGTTGTGAAAAAATGCATATCTCCCATCCTAATGAAAATAAAAACTCTCAAGAAAAAATAATTTAAAAAGAGAAAGAAAGACAGAGACAGGGCCAGGAAAAGAGAGAGAGAGACAGAGACAGAGACAAAGAGACAGAGACAG